>LBNU01032285.1:187375-210808 GCA_014162995.1 Artemisia annua | reverse complement strand
ATACAAACTTTAGTTTCCATCAGAGTTCAGCAACACATATATATCCTATCTCACATTTCAAACCTCAAGAAGTGCCTTTCAAATGAACCACTCGTAGCATACTTCATTCCATTCCATTAGAAGAAATTCAACCCGACGATAAGTTTAACTTGGTGGGGAAACCAACAAATCCTAGACCGTGAGGTCAAACAGTTGAAACAAAATCGGATTACTATCATGAAGTTCCCTGTAATCCTAAAGGAATCATGAGTTTACCTGGGAGCGGGAAGACTAGATGTGACTAAAATATCATCACCTTTTCACCGATACCACTTCAGAGACCAACATAAGCTGAACTTCGGGACGAAGTTCCCTGTAGGAGGGGAGACTGTGACAACCCGCATTTTCAGGACAATTCTTCAATTTCACTATTCACAAGTTACTATTCATCATTTACTATTCATCGATTACTATTCATCATTTTACTATTCATCGTTTTCGGAGTCCGTTTGTGATCCTGAGAAGCGTTACTATTTATGTGACACTATTCATTCCCGGGAGAAAAACACTATTCATGGTCATCATGCATCATTACGAAAACCTAGTTTACGGGTTTGTGTGTTTACATGATACAACCTACATTTCACGGGTATGTGATACCTGCATTTCATAGGTATGTGTGATTACCTACATTTCATGGGTATGTGATACCTGCATTTCATAGGTATGTGTGATTACCTACATTTCACGGGTATGTGTGATTACCTGCATTTTATAGGTATGTGTGATTACCTACATTTCACGGGTATGTGATACCTGCATATCATAGGTATGTGTGATTACCTACATTTCACGGGTATGGGATACCTGCATTGCCTGGGTATGGCATGATACCCCTACATTACATGGTTGTATATTTACACTTATCTTTGACTTTTGGCTCAAATATTACAATTGTTTACGTAAACCAAATCATGTTTGGCGGTGGGTTGTAAACACACAGGTTGCAAGTCTTGTTATGGCCGAGACTTGGAACCGGGTGGATTTACAATGCCTTCGCTGGGAAATCCTCATCCTAATGCAATTCATTTTCACTAAACTCTATGAACTCACCAACCTCGTGTTGACGCTTTAGCCTGTATTTTCAGGTATTAAACAATGGCACGCTACTGGAGGTTTTGGCAGGGCATGGCATGGTCATAGAAGACTCTGATATTCATATGGGACCGTTCTACATTCTATTTTTAAGGGCCTAATTCCGTACAACTTTTAACAATGTAATTCAACAATTTTGTTAAACTATTTTATTCTAAATGATTGAAGATGAAAACTGTTCTTTACACTTGTGTTGTGGCACCAATTGAGTTGCACCCCAAAGACATTACTTTCCGCTGCAAACCATTTTTGGGGGTGTGACAGATTGGTATCAGAGCCTCGGCTATAGAGAACTGGGTGTTTTTGAAACCTAGACTATAGCTACATTCACGAAAACTTAACCCTATGACCGTCACGTGCCTGCCTGCCAAGCTGATGCCTCATTGGTAGTTGTTGCTGACATATGTGATGAGAATTGTATCTCATTATTAGATATACAACACACACTTATTCTAGTTGATCATTATCATTGTCGTCCATATTAGGATGATTACATAACATATGAGCCTCACTATTACGCTTTTTCCTTGCGTAGTTTTTGTCATTCGACCTCGAGTTTGGTCATTTGCATTAGTCTTTCAGGACATCTTTTCATACGTGAAGGACATAGTATTAGTATAACTGAGCTGAGTATTTCAGAATTCATGAAACCTCGGTGGAATGTAGACTGGTCATCTACATTCGACCCGGGACAGGAGGATATGGGCTGACCACCTATATCCGACTCAGAGATGAATTTTGCAATACAGAGAATAGTTATGATAAAATTATGTTCGGGTTACATTCTCTACTCAATTTCCAAATGTTTCATTCATGTGTACGTACTCAAACGTTGCAAGAACATTCACATCTACATCACTTCGTTAACCTCCGAGTAGAAGCAGGTCAGCTGGTCATTTCATCTCATGAACATTCACATTTATGCACAATACATTTACATCACCGTATTCTCTTTCATCACAACCTCATTATGTCGCATTTGTCATAGTCATTTCCCTTCTCACGATCACTATCGTTTCCCTTCTCCATCCCCATATATATAAGGAATTAGATGACGCTCTATGGATTCCCATGTCACTCATCACTCACTACTCCCAATATTGATAAGTGGATATTATCAATGACCTCTCTAGGAAGGAATTTCCATACCACCTATGAGGAGAATCCCTCGGTACATTAAGACCATTCAAGATTCAACAAAAATCTCAAGATTATAAGTAGATTAAAAGTAGATAACTTGGGTTAGTTGACTAGCAACTAATTCCGCCCTCTCCTCCAAAACCAGAGATTTTACCTGCTTTTATAAAAATATAAAAATACAAAAAGAGTCTTCCTCCACCCTTAGACCTAGATTAGAATAGCCTTTAGCCTAACGAACACTATTCCCTGCGAGAGAACGATCAATCCCCCGGTACTTGCCACTACACTAAACTACATCGGTCAGGTACACTGCCTGGTGGGGATTGCAAGCTTCTCGAGATCCCTCGAGAGGTAAAACGTAGTGCGTGTTGCAATCCACGCGCATCATTAAGTAAAAGTATTATGTGTTAAAATCCGCTATATACCTCAAAATATGCATTATCGAACTTATCTAATATTATTATTTATTTTTTTATTTCAACTTATTATTTGACTTTGAAGCCGCCGATAGTGATCTGGCAAATGTTGAGGATGCTATATGCTATGTTGAGACCAGGTTTGTGCGTGACAAAAATAAGCGAAAGAAGTTTACAGTTGCCAGCGATGTGTCAGAATAGAATATTGGATTTACCATTATTTAATAAGAATAATATATGTGCCATCTTTTGTGAGTTAAGTGTTTGTTTCCAGCAGTTTAAAAAGTATGAATAGTTTATATTCCCGTTTTAACGAATAAGAATACAGTTTCTGATGTTATTGACTTTTGTAATGGTTCACCAGTTATCAAACGTTGATATGCAAAATATTTGGATCCCATGCATATTATTAAACAACTAAGATCCATCATCTATATATACACTTAACTATATAAAACAATCAATACCTATCCATGTATACAATCAATTTAAAATAAATAATAAATTGACATTATGTGTTGGGACAAACGCAATATGAGTTATTAAACAACTAAGATCCATCATTTATACATTAACTGAATCAAATAATCAATACCTATTCATGTATACAAACAATTTAAAATAAATAATAAATTGTCATTATATGTTGACACAATTGCAATATGAGTTACGATACCTGTTTATAACTAAAAGCAATTTATGTATAATATGTGTTACAAACCATTCTATTAAGTAAGTGCATCTGATAATATTTTGAATGTCGTTAGATGCCTATTGTACTAATTGTTCCATGTGTTTGTGAATGTATTAGGTAATACTTTTCAAGCGTAAATCGTGCAAACGAAGTGTGAAAAATCATCGACTGATGTTCTAGACCAACAGCACCTAAATCCGGTTGAATTTTTAGATTACTTAAATTTCCCATGGATGCCACCGCATGATATATGCTTAAAGAAAAAATTACTAGTCATGCTCTTAATGACTGTGAACCCATCACAGGGATTATGTAATGGAACTCGGCATATCATCACCGATCTTTGTGAATTTGAAATGTTCTCTGATTTACGTCAGTCCTGGAATACCGATGCCAATATTGACAAACAAAAAATCCATACCACCGCATCTTTTGTTTGTTTATATTGACATCCGTTTCTCGACATATACGCGGATCCTGATGCCATTCCCTAATCCCTATTGTTAATTCAGTGTCAGACATGGAGTACCTATGGCAATATTGACAAACAAAATATCCATACCACCGCATCTTTTGTTTGTTTATATGGACACACGTTACTCAATGTAGACGCTGATACTGACATTCCACTAAAAACCCTATTGTTTACTCAGCAATCTATCAAGCTTATTATGCAGATATGTGGGCAAAGGCTATATAGATAACAAAAGCGTTTTAAGATACATGTATACCCCATCTATGGTCTGCTCTGTCTGTTACGCCGATTAAAGTACCTAAATTCTGAATGTGTACGCTTAACGTGTGAACATACTTTAGTCCTAACAGTATAAAGGTATTGGGTATGCAGGGGTTTAAATTTCATATTGATCATTGAACATTTCAAATATGGTTATTGTTACATTTGTATTGTCATGCTAACTCCTACTAGCATCATATGTATAAATGCCATTTAAATATTCAACGCGTACCAATATATCAAAGCATGCATAGATTAATGATGCTAATTTTAATGGTTGTGATAAGCAATATCAGTGAAAATCCAATTGTACATAAAAATCACCCACACTAACAGTACATAACTCTTCATGTATCAATAAATAACAATACATGTGAAAAGTCAGCTTACTAATATATAATAAAGTAGATTTATGATTAAGCACAAGTAATCATTCCTTTTTGTAACTGCTGGAAACTAAACAGCTTAGTGTGGCTTTTAAAAGCCACCCTCTAACATCCACCTAAACTTATCATATTGTTTTTACACAATCACAAGTCAGCTTTCCATATTAAAACAAAATGGCATACAGTAAAGAAGTAATAAGTCAATACTTTCACATGACAATACCGGAAGCTACAAAAGAACTTGGTATTGGTTTAACTGCTCTCAAGTTTAACTGTTGGCGTGTTGGTATTAAACGTTGGCCCTGCCGTAAGCTTATGAGTTTAAACAAAATAATTAACAATTTCCAGGTTAATAATTACTCTATTATGTGTGTTTATTATGATTTTTTAATAACGTTTGTTTATGAGAAGTTTATTGACAGCCATGTTCAATGTATTGTAGGCTCATAATGAAAGTGGGCAACCTGATGACAGAAAGCAAAACCTAATAAGAATTTTGGAAAAAGAAAAGAAGCAGATAGAAGAAAATCCAAACCTACATGTTGCTAAAAGCACACAGAAGTTGAGACAATGCTATTTCAAAGCTAAGCATAAACAAAGGAAATATGTGAATTTAGAATTGTCATTGGCAACCCCCCCCCCAGTTCGGCAAATGTAGATATACCATTGAAGTATATCTAGACTATCAATAACTTATGTTATTAACAGATGAATGATGATTACGGCAGTAATTGTGATAAGCAAAAGGCATGTTTAAACTCATTATCACATTTTCCATGTTTCGTAAAATTAGTATTTTAAAATAATTAATATTCCGTTACCCATATTTCATATTTAATAAAATGATATGTTCCATATCTTAAATGTTTCATAATTATGTCAAAATTATTAATATTCAGTTACCCATCTTCTATCACAAGGTCATCTGTAATAATTCTATACTAATTCACACAATGCAACCATGTCGAAATTTATTTTTCATTTGCTCGACAATTAATGCTTCAGTTTATTTACCCTTACATGTGATAATATAAATAAGTAACTGATTTATTCATAATATCACATACGAACACAATGTCACACCTTACACATACCCAACTTATGCCACCAAACATCCTAAGGCTAAAAAAAACCTAAGAGTTGTGCTCATCAGGGATGTGGATCCAATGAAAGGTTTGGTAATTGGAACCCACCTAATTATCAAGCGGTTTGCACGATTGGTTATTGAATCAGAAATCATATGTGGGTCAAATACAGGAGACACGGNTCATAGGTATGTGTGATTACCTACATTTCACGGGTATGGGATACCTGCATTGCCTGGGTATGGCATGATACCCCTACATTACATGGTTGTATTATTACACTTATCTTTGACTTTTGGCTCAAATATTACATTTGTTTACGTAAACCAAATCATGACTGGCAGTGGGTTGTAAACACACAGGTTGCAAGTCTTGTTATGGCCAAGGCTTGGAACTGAGTGGATTTACAATGCCTTTGCTGGGGAAATTTCACTCAAGAGCTTTATATACATTCATTTTCATTAAACTCTATGAACTCACCAACCTCGTGTTGACACTTTAGCATGTATTTTCAGGTATTATGCAATGGCACGCTACTGGAGGTTTTGGCAGGGCATGGCATGGTCATAGAAGACTCTGATATTCATATGGGACCGTTTTACATTATATTTTTAAGGGCCTAATTCCGCACAACTTTTAATAATGTAATTCAACACTTTTCTTAAACTATTTTATTCTAAATGATTGAAGATGAAAACCGTTCTTTACACTTGTGTTTGGAAATTGAGTAGAGAATGTAACCCGAACATAATTTTATCATAACTATTCTCAGTATTGCAAAATTCATCTCATGAACATTCACATTTATGCACAACGCATTTACATCACCGTATTCTCTTTCATCACAACCTCATTATGTCGCATTTGTCATAGTCATTTCCCTTCTCACGATCACTATCGTTTCCCTTCTCCATCCCCATATATATAAGGAATTAGATGACGCTCTATGGATTCCCATGTCACTCATCACTCACTACTCCCAATGTTGATAAGTGGATATTATAAAAGACACCTTCCTTGGAAAGACTTTCCATACCACCTATGAGGAGGATTCCTCGATACATTAAGACCATTCAAGATTCAACAAAAATCTCAAGATATCACAAAACCATTCGAACCACTATCACTAGCCTGATCGCCACAATTCTATCATCTAGAAAGTATTGGCTTGACTGAAGTACAAGATTCGTTATGGTACGAATGCTCACCAAGCAACACTATAGGGATGAATCCAACCTCCTAATCAAGACTATAGAACACTCGATTGAACATGACCTTATCTATAGACATTATTCAAACATGTTAGACACCTACACATTTGTGCAAGACATACCTACCCGGCTATTTTATCCTCTTAATACTTTCACATAGAAACGGATTTTTCTCCAAACCTTGGTTATACAAATCATATATCTTGTACGAAATACTTTTCTGAGGCACTCGTTTTGACAAGCAAATTCCTTTTGGTTAATTCTTTACAAAACTATTGAAGATTAGGAAATTTTAAACATCAATCTTTGGCAAACCATACTATTCATCTCATTTTGAAAATAGTCCTATAATGCACAATTACTAAATTTTGAAATATCAAGAAAAACGTTACTTGGAAAGCCGTTTGCCTAAAGTTGTAAATTCATTTATTCAGGAAGAGTTTATGAACCAAACACACCATCTCAAAACAAACCATGAAGATCAATCACTATATAGCATCACTTATACATTTAGGGTTTTGTGATTTGACAACATAGAGCTTGGGGAAAATCTTAGTAACGGAAACTAAGCACCGTAGGTTGAGAAAGACTCGATTCATGACATTCCTGCGAAGGATCAAAACCTTATCCTAACCTATTATTTCCAATAACATCCTTTGACAGACTTAACCTTGTAAGACGTATTCCACAAGATCCATGATACCATTTCAATTATTCCTAATAGAGGGATTACATTCACCTCAAACTTCTTTAAGATTCCTTTGGAACCACACCACCTATCATCTTCAGATCAATGGTCAGAATTAGAGAACGATTCAAACATAGGGAGATATGCCCAAGTCGGGTGTGATGGATTCTGGAAATGGTTGGGTTAACCATTTGCTATGAATCGGATTCATTGAAAACAATAGCTATCACAATATTCCAAGGACAACACCATATGAAGCATAACTCACCAAAGACATGAGAAACAAACCCGAGATGCATTGGACTATTTAAGATTCATTTTAGAATTGGCCAGCCGATATACAAACTTGAGTTTCCATCAGAGTTCAGCAACACATATATATCCTATCTCACATTTCAAACCTCAAGAAGTGCCTTTCAAATGAACCACTCGTAGCATACTTCATTCCATTCCATTAGAAGAAATTCAACCCGACGATAAGTTTAACTTGGTGGAGAAACCAACAAATCCTAGACCGTGAGGTCAAACAGTTGAAACAAAGTCGGATTACTATCATGAAGTTCCCTGTAATCCTTAAGGAATCATGAGTTTACCTGGGAGCGGGAAGACTAGATGTGACTAAGATATCATCACCTTTTCACCGATACCACTTCAGAGACCAACATAAGCTGAACTTCGGGACGAAGTTCCCTGTAGGAGGGGAGACTGTGACAACCCACGTTTTCAGGACATTTCTTCAATTTCACTATTCACAAGTTACTATTCATCATTTACTATTCACCGATCACTATTCATCATTTTACTATTCATCATTTTCGGAGTCCGTTTGTGATTCTGAGAAGCGTTACTATTCACATGACACTATTCATCCCGGGAGAAAAGCACTATTCATGATCATCATGCATCATCACGTAAACCTAGTTTACGGGTATTCAAATTCGAGCAACCGTTGGGTTTAGCTTCGAATTCATTCATCATCAGTTAGAATACATCATATAGACTAGAATTAGTCTGCACATCATCAGTAACATCATCAGTACGTTAGATCATGCACGGATATGCATCATTGCAGTTACGTATGTTTAAATGTTTAAATAACATTACCACTCAGTTTTTACTACCAACATATACCTGATACTCTCGTCTACGATCCTAATACATTTTCATATTCATTATAATGATAGAAAAATTATATTATTAATTTACCCGGTGTTTTGAAAATGTTTACTATATTTTCCGGTAAACGCCTAAAATTACGTCGGATCACTATATTTCAACACGACAATTATTTTAACACCCGATTCTCATCGTGAATGTAATTTCATAATTTTTACAACGTCATTACATTTTATTTGGTACCGTTAAACTTTATTTCTAGCAACCTCGGTACCCGGTATCCCCTAAAACTAATAATATCAACACAATATCATACATATCTTACAAAATCTTCCCTTTTTCTTCCAACACCCAACCATGGCAGCCCCTCCCCATGCCAATCACCTTACAACTTTTGAAGATTTGCTACTAACTCCCATTAATACTTGTACAACTTGTCTACAATAATACATAAACATAATCACAAGTTATTTACTCATTTTTCAAGTTACAAAACAAAATTTCATATCTCTTTTCTCTCTTCATCTTCATGGCTGGCCACACCAAGAACAACATCAAGAATCCATCATTTTTTGAAGATCAAGTGATAAACTAGCTCCATTTACCTTCCTTGTTAGGTTTTTGTAATAAAAACTCAAGGTTTCTTACATAGTTTCATCCAAACCTCATCACATCATCAAGTAAGCTCAAGAACATCTTTCTAATCTTTTCATACTTTCATTTTATTGTTTTTCAAGTTATATTAGTGGTTGATCATGCAACAATACAAGTTATCTATACCACTTTAATCATTTTCATCATAAACACTAGATCTATAAGTTTTATTAACATCCTCATGAGATCCACCAAATTTGGTGATGTTTAGGACTCCATGACACCCTAAGAAGGTGTATGGTAGGATTGGGTATTTGTGGAGTTGATTGGAAGTAGTTTGGTTAAGTTTAGAAACATGAAAAATGGTTTTAACAACATATAAAATAGTTGCTGTCCATTTTTGTAATTTCCAGGAAAATCAGTGGGCTGTGACGAACTCTGGGTTACATATTTAGAAAATACTTTCAAAAACGAAACCGTAGCCACTGGAATCATCAAAAGATCATTTACGATGAGAAAGTTATACTAAAAACGAGTTAACGACGAAAACAATATTTTCTGAAAATACCTACTGTCACTATTTGGTAAACGTGGAAACATCAGGGGTTTCTGGGTAACATTGGGATAAATATTCAGAAAATACATTCCGAGACGAAAATTTGGCCGTTGGTTTGGATAAAAACGAGTTTATAACGAAGGAGATATGATTTTCCGAAGTTTAACGACGAAAGTTATTTTCAGAAAATATACTTGCTGTTGGGTAATTTTTGATGGGCAAATGAGCCATTTAACGAAACCTAGACAAGCCGAACTACTAAAAATATGTTAGTATATTGTCCCATGATTCCGGGGATATAAAGAACATAGAAAACGGGTTTATAACGACCGAGATACAAGCCTTTGAAAACCGACGATTCATTAAACATTTTGACAGCTTCTAATAGAAAAATATATTCTAAGTGTTGAAATAATACTTTCAAGTAACAACAAAGAGAGTCGATTTTCTCATCAATCAAGACCCGTATGGTCAAAAGTTAAAGGATACGACATTTAGATATTGTTACAAGGTTTTCAAAAACGCCAAGCTTATGTTTTAACACTTAACGTACATTATTTCGCGACTAGTTTTGCGAGGCCATTTAGGCATATTTTCAAGTTATGAAAAGTGACATTTTACGACGAAAACACTATATTTGCCAATAGAACACCAAACAAGGATCGTGGAGTATCGTTTCAACATATTTACATGTAAAGTAGTTTTATAACTAAACGGGACATCAACATGTATTATTTAACGATAAACATTATTTTCAAAGAATACGAGTGGTATCGATAACATACGTACATGCATGCATAGTATTGTTTCATTGCTTACAATAGGTCACATCATTCATTATAGGTCGTGGTTAGAGCCCGAGCCTTACATCATCACGTTCATCATCATTTCATTGTATCCACTTTTGTCATCGTAGCTATCGCACCAGGTGAGTCATAGCCCCTACTCTTTTATCCGTTTTATAAATGTTTTTGGGGGAGAATACATGCTCGTTTTTACATGAATGCAATACTTGTTTTACTTGAACATGCTACTTGTTTACTCAAACACCATTTGTCCTACTCAAATGCCTTTTGTTTACTCAAATGCTTTGTGTGTTTACATGATACAACCTACATTTCACGGGTATGTGATACCTGCATTTCATAGGTATGTGTGATTACCTACAATTCACGGGTATGTGTGATTACCCGCATTTCATAGGTATGTGTGATTACCTACATTTCACGGGTATGTGATACCTGCATTTCATAGGTATGTGTGATTACCTACATTTCATGGGTATGGGATACCTGCATTGCCTGGGTATGGCATGATACCCCTACATTACATAGTTGTATTATTACACTTATCTTTGACTTTTGGCTCAAATATTACATTTGTTTACGTAAACCAAATCATGACTGGCAGTGGGTTGTAAACACACAGGTTGCAAGTCTTGTTATGGCCAAGGCTTGGAACTGAGTGGATTTACAATGCCTTTGCTGGGGAAATTTCACTTAAGAGCTTTTTATACATTCATTTTCATTAAACTCTATGAACTCACTAACCTCGTGTTAACATTTTAGCATGTATTTTCAGGTATTAAGCAATGGCATGCTACAAGAGGTTTTGGCAGGGCATGGCATGGTCATAGAAGACTCTGATATTCATTTGGGGACCGTTTTAAACTATAAGTTTTGAGGGCCTAATTCCGCACTACTTTTAACAATGTAATTCAACATTTTTGTTAAACTATTTTATTCTAAATGAATGAGATGAAACCGTTCTTTGCACTTGTGTTGTGGTACCAATTGAGTTACACCCCAGCAATATGTAAGCTTCCGCTCGACCCGATTTTGGGGGTGTGACACAATCTTACTTTCTTTTTGTATTTTTTTTTAATTAAAAAACGTTTTTCTAGGCCACCTAATTTTCGGAATTAATAAAAAATATATTTTTTTTAATTTTTATATATTTCTTTCGCAAACATGTTTTAAGAAAAATCAAGTGCATATATGTTCTTTTTAAATATTGTATACATGCATATATTTCTTGCGTTAAATTGTTTCGACGTCAAACTAATTTTGCTTAAAATGGTAATTACATGTATGTTTCTAGTGTACATTCTTTGATCTTCGATATTTATGACCAAAAACATATGTAACCTCTAAAAATTAAATAACAAACCAAGAAAATAAATAGTATACACAAAATTCAATATCAAATAAAATACAATACAAGTACAAGTATATTGTTAGAGATAAATGTGGACGCCATTTAAAAACATGTGTGCACTCTTCACTTTCTCATCAAATTCATTAGAACATATGTGCACGCCTTCCAAGAATGTATGTGCACACGGGGCTTTCTCATCAAATTTATTAAAACATAGGTGCACGCCTTTCAAAAACATGTATGTTTGTGATATCCACGTTGCGCTTTCTCGTCAAATTTATAGAGCACCAAATACACAATACCTGTTTCGAAACAAAAACTAAAAATTATATATTTAATCATATTAGTAACAGCTAATGCAATTTTAAACCTTAATAATTTTAAACCTTAATAAGTAGAATAACATATATGCACAATCTTTGTCTTTATCAAATAAATGGTCTAGATGAAGTTTATAATTATAAAAACTAGCATCTAACAACTTAACGGGACAGAAGAGCTCTAGATGAAGTTTATATAATGTTTTATACTAAAGCAAAATTAAATCAACCCTTTATCGAGAAAAGGATTCAACACTCCAAAATATATTTAACAATTCATATTTTGAAACAAACTGTTAGAAGTTCTTAATATTTTTAGTAGATTTAAAACATTGGTTAAAGAACAAATTATATACTAAACATATTGAAGGTGACTTATATGCTAAAAACGAAAATCGATTTCGATCCATACAGAAAAATGAATTTCGAATGAAACTTTTTATTGAATGTGACGTTGACGCACATTATATACTTAAAACCGAAAATCGATTTCGATCAACAATAATGAAGGTGACGTTGACATAAATTATATACCACCAATCGATTTCGAATAAATCCTGACTCATAAATTATATACCAACAAATATTGAAGGTGACCTATTATACACTAAAAACCGAAAACCGATTTCGATCTACACATAAAAATGAGTTTCGAATTAAACCTGTTATTGGCTTTGCAGATACCGAATTAAGATGACGCTGACACCAAGGAAAACAAATTAAACCTGTTATTCATCGATTTTCGTCAAAGGCGGCTAGGGTTTTGTGAGAGAGATAAGATTAAAAGGTATTGGTGGAAGACAGAGATAAAAACTGAAAATGATATATGAGAGAGAAGTAGAAATACTGTTTAATGAAAAAAAAAAAAAGGAAGCAAACTTCCACTAATACCCTTACAATCTTTTGTTTAATTGAAAAAAAACACTCTCATCTTTTGTTTAATTACAATTTTGGCACTTTCAATCTTAACCTTTGATCAAACTCATCTAATGGTCTAGATTTATTTAAATGATACTGTAAAGTACTTTATCTAATATTGGTACTGCATTGAATATAACACNGAAACTTTTTATTGAATGTGACGTTGACGCACATTATATACTTAAAACCGAAAATCGATTTCGATCAACAATAATGAAGGTGACGTTGACATAAATTATATACCACCAATCGATTTCGAATAAATCCTGACTCATAAATTATATACCAACAAATATTGAAGGTGACCTATTATACACTAAAAACCGAAAACCGATTTCGATCTACACATAAAAATGAGTTTCGAATTAAACCTGTTATTGGCTTTGCAGATACCGAATTAAGATGACGCTGACACCAAGGAAAACAAATTAAACCTGTTATTCATCGATTTTCGTCAAAGGCGGCTAGGGTTTTGTGAGAGAGATAAGATTAAAAGGTATTGGTGGAAGACAGAGATAAAAACTGAAAATGATATATGAGAGAGAAGTAGAAATACTGTTTAATGAAAAAAAAAAAAAGGAAGCAAACTTCCACTAATACCCTTACAATCTTTTGTTTAATTGAAAAAAAACACTCTCATCTTTTGTTTAATTACAATTTTGGCACTTTCAATCTTAACCTTTGATCAAACTCATCTAATGGTCTAGATTTATTTAAATGATACTGTAAAGTACTTTATCTAATATTGGTACTGCATTGAATATAACACTATATATATATATATATATATATATATATATATATATATATATATATATATATATATATATATATATATATATATATATATATATATATATATATATATATATATATATATATATTTGTTAAAAGTGGTTGCAACTTTTTTCCTTTTTTTTCTTATGACTTACGACATATATTTTTTTTTATGACATTCATACTTATTTAATTATCCATTATTTTGGCTTTTCTTTTTGTGAGTCATCTTTGCCTGTCTGTCATTTCGTTAAAATAAGTCGACAGGTGTTCATACATTATCTGGCATCACGACATTGCTTTATTGATTAATTTAATTGTTTAGGTAGTGGATTATGACTGTGGTTTATCAAGCTGGTGTGCTTTAATTGTGTGATTTTGGTTGTGCATCATCTTCTCTTTAAAGATAATTCGGATTGTGTGTGGGGTTTGTTATCGAGACGACTGTGCGCTTCAGAAGTGTTGGTAGATTCACCAACGCGCCTGAATAACGGCGCTTTCTGATTAGGGCAGCTGCCCGATCTGACCTAATCTGATTAAGGTATGGTTTGGTTTATCTCTTAATTAAAGCTTTTTGTTTGCTAGTCTATTGTTGGCGAGTATAAAAAGGGCTTCTTGTGGTTTATTATTTGCATCATTATTTCTGAATACTTATATAACCATGAATAATCATCTTGCCAATGGTAGTACTTCCATTAGTGATAGGTTGGCTCGTGTAGCTAATTCACAAGATAGGGGTAGGCAGTTTTTCTTGTTTTTTGAGCGGTATAGGTTCATTCTACTGTCAGGGCAGCGTGATGATAGGCGTCACATTGATCGTGAAAAGGTGTTGTTGCAACAGTTGCAAGCCTTTCTTAGAGAGCTTGAAGGGCCTCAGGAATCTGTTCTGATGAACCGCACTTTGGCGCTTCTCCGTGCGCTTATTGCTATTGTAGAACAACGCATTCGTGCGTATGGTCGCAATGTTGCTGATGCGGGTTGTATAGCCGGGCTTATTATGGACTATCTGGGTGATGTGATGCACATGTAGTAGGCAGTTTATGTGTGTCACAATAGGTTTGTAATATGTTTATGTAAATAGGTGTCGTTTAGTGTATTCTAGTGTTTAGGTGTCTATGTTATGTAGGTTGTCTGTAGTTGTAAGATGGTAAGATGTTTGTCAGTTTCTTGTGGCTGGTTGTATTTGTCTTTTGGCCGACTCAAGTTGATCTATGCTTGTGGTCGATGATGCAAGATGTGTGTTTTGTTGCTGAAGTGGTTCTAGTAGCCTTCATGGCTGTAGATTTTCTGTTCCTGTAATGGTTTTGAACCATGTTTTGTAATACCTGTTTTGTGAAGCAGGATGCTAGTCTAAATAATGAAATAAAATTTTTCGATGAATAATGTATTTTAGTTTATTATGTTCTTTTTGAAAATAAATTTATGGATATCAAGAATTTTGTATAGCCCGTGCCCGTTCAGGCTCGAACCCGTTGGCCCGTGCTTGTTCGAGCTGGAGCCCGTTTGTTCCGCGCCCGTTCGGGCTCAATTGGCCCGTTGCCCGTTCGGGCTTGAATATTTGTATAATGTGCTTTATTATTTGTAGTAGTGAAATTTAATGCAGTGATTGTGTTTAATTTGGTTATACAATATGCTTGATAATTTGTATTTCTTATGTAACGGGTGTATTAATAGCTGTATTAATTGTATTTATTGACCAGTTAAATAATTGACTACATTAAATAGCGTTAATGTGGTGTTTTGTTGTACACTATGCTTCTTGTCTTGTACGTCTGAAAATTATGTGCATTAAAGTGTTGTACACTATATTTCTTTTCTTGTAAGTAGTAGTCATTATAGTCATTAATAACATTAACCACTTTAATAGCATTAATGTTGTAAGTCTAAAAATAAGTCTGAAAATTACATCATGCTTATTTTGTTGTACACTATGCTTATTTTGTTGTAAATCTAAAAATTGGTTGCAGCTATTGTACATTGTGCTTAAATGGTTGTAATTTTTGGTGAAGAGGTGTTTTTAATAGCATTAATGTTGTTTGATAGAATTTTGGTCTTAAAATGACACCGCGCTTTATTTTGTTGTAATTTTGAAAATTGGGTGCATTAAAGTGTTGTAAACCATCTTAAAATTTTGGAGAGAGAGTAGTATAGATTATGTTTGTTATGTTTTCTACTTTTGTTGTTGTGATGGTCTTGTTGTTGTGTGCATATTACCTAACGATTGTGCGTTGTTTCTAATCATTTTAATGATCTTTGTTTTGTACCCTTTCCTTTTGGTAATTGTTTGAATGAGTCGTACATATTACACATTTGTTTATGAATAAATGAATGTTTGTACTAAGGTATTTATGGTAGAATTATGTGATGTTTATACTTTCGAGTTACCTAGGATGATACTTTCTGTGGCTTTTCCTTGTTGTTTTATTCTCTTCAATTTGATGGGTATTGTGTCTGTCAAGTTCATTTTGCTTATATAATAGTTATTTGTTTTTTGGTTATCCTGCTACAATGTGTTGTATTATTAGTCAGGGCGTTTTTTTTTCTTCTTATAGCAAATTATGATTCCAATATGGTGGCAGTTTATTGTTGAATGAGACATTTATTACAAAAGGTTTATGTCAGTTAATATTACAAAAGGTTTATGTTTTTTGTATGATTGGAAATGATCTTGGTACTTTGTTCTAAGCAGGATAGTATATATAGAGTCAAAAGAGATACCAATTGGAAGGGGTAGTGCTAGTTAATCACTTGCTTGTTCATTGAAATGCTTGGTTGCTGATTTTTTTAAGTTAACTGTCAATTTACCTTCATATTGATTCCTATGAGATTGGTTTTAGTATTCATGATTTTCTGATGCAACTGGTCTACACTAGTACATTTAGTAATTTGGGTTCAGTTTTATGGGTCGAATGACTTAAAAGCTTGGAAAATCACAAATCAGTGGATTTAAAGGGGTGGTTGGATTTAGAGTGTATTCCATGTTAATGCTTGTTTCAGTGGTTGCATTTGGTTACAACTACTCGCATTAGGTCGCGTTAGAGTAATTTAGTCATAAGATCGGTACTCTTTTCTTTAAAAAGTCAAAATTAACTTTGATTTCTTCTTTTTTTTCTTAACTGTTAAAATTTCTGTTAGTGTGATTATGATAATAAGTTTAAACGTTATTCAAATAGGGTAAATTAGTTTCATCATAACTTACTACATGACTAAGTTATGTAGGATCAGTATAATCTTAATTTAGTCAACTTTAACAAAAGTATAGAAAAGTCAAAGAGTTCATGTTCGCGAAAATGGATCAAAAATGCAGATGCTTTGTAGTCTTCAGTCTTGTTTATACATGACTAAAACTTGTTTTATGCTCGTTTGTGGTTTGTGTACATGAATCAACAGATAACTTTTATTTTCAAGTTCATTTGTTTATTCAAAATAGGTCACAAAGTAACCCTTTCGATGTGTTGTCTCCCCTGCACCAAAGCATTGTTGACTTCTGACCTATTTTAATTGATTCATTACTTGCTTGTTTGTTGACCAATTTTTTTTATTCTTGGTGTTTTGGATAGCCATTAATATTGTCTTGTTAAATGCACTCGTTGTTTGGCCTTAACTGTTTATCAGTTTTGCTTATTTGACCCTCAAAGTTGCTCAATTTGGTCCCTTTATGTTGATGCAACTCAGTGTAGTTGACTTTGTTGATTTTTTTTTTTCTGCTTCATCAATGCTTCTTGGATTGTAGTTATTAGTTGGTTCTTGATGATTTGTGATTGTGCTTTTGCGTGTTTTATCTGGCATTGGCTTATTTGTTTATTGTGTCTAAGTGGTTATCTCAAAAAGCTCGCTTGAACTGAAAACCTCACCACTGTTGGTCTTTTAAGTTTGCATAAGCTAGTTTACAGTTTTTTAGAAAACTATTCTTTACAAAAGTTTTTCGAACTTGGTGACAGCTATTGTTATAATGATTTTTGGACACGGGTTTGGTGAATTATAGGACGCTACCCAATTGTCATTGTGTGTTCGTGTGCCACAAATGAGAAACCTAGTGTAGTAGCGGCTTATTGAAGCATAGATTGTTAGAGTATTCGTTACTTACATACAAGCAAAGTTTGACTGTACTGTTATGCCACAGCACAGCAGTCATACTATTGTTGTATCTTTTACACTGACTTACCAATACAGAGTTATACGCTAGTAGACGGAATATTAACATGCATTTGTAGTTGACTTCTATATATTAAGCTGCCTCGTTGGTTCGTTATTTTGTTTTCTGTTTCTTTGCTTCTGGGGTGGCTTCCTGGTCAGCAGTGGGTGTGAAAAGTTCTTTCCTTGCGGTTGAAGTAGTTGGTGGACGTGTTTCCGTGGACGTCTCTGTTGGAGTATCTTGAGTTGCTGATGGTGTTGCAGGTGGGGGGGTCATGTCTGCGTGCGTATGGCTATATGTTGGCCTTGTTGGCGGAGATGATGGTCCTTCTAGTGGCGCTCGTAAAATAGCAGATGAGGATGGTCCCTCTGTTGGTGCCGGTAAGATGGCTGGTGGGTGATCCATAATTTTTTGCAGAACCAATGTGGGTGGTCGTTTTCCTGCCGGTGTGGCATACCGGAATTGGAAGACGTGTCTCGTGTTCTGCAAGGCCTTGTTATCAACTTCTTGAAGTAAGGTGTCGACCTGTTTAATGAGGCCATCTGTTTGAGGGCTGAAACAGGTCATCTCTGTGTTTCCTGTCCCATCTGTTATAATTATTCTGAAAGAGTAACTGCAACGTAAAATACAACAAATAGGTTATATTAGTTTGATGTGACAGATTGCATGGAAATAAGTATGAGAATTTTAGGATACCAGTATGCTAACGTACCTGTTTTCCGGATTTGATTGAGTACCGTATGGATGGCAGTGGCCATGTATATATCCATATTTTAGTTTGCCTCCACATTCGTCGCATTTCTGGTAATTCCAGTCATATGCTGTGTCCAGTTGAAGTATCATAGCATCCTGTGTAAATAACACACGCTGCCGACATTTTTTTTTGTCGATAATTGGCTCGTTCATTAGGCATATGTAATTTGACTATGATTGTCCGAACCTGCTGCGTGTTTGGGTCTATTTGTAGCAGTGTGCCCAGTGGAACTCTGTTTCGACTCCTTTCTTGTTCCCGGTCTATTAACCTTTCTGTTTGCACCTCCAATCGAGGGACTACTGTGTTGTTCTGATTATATCTGCGTTTATACATACAAACTTATTTTTAGTTATTTGGCGTTAACATGATGCAACGAAATTGAGTGTGTAGTATTGTCTTACGCAGCAAGCAGCTCGGAAGTCTCATCGATTGGGGGATTGAAATAGTAAGAAGTTGCTGAAGTAGCTGACAACTGTATTTGACCTACAAATGCAAAATAAATACCGAATGAAAGGTAATCGCATAAGGTTAGTAACTAAGATGTGTGTGAAAGATTTATAGTTACCGGCATATCTTTTTAGGTAGCATGAGCTGACGGCTAGTATTACAGGTTGTTTCATTTGGGCATATTCAGCTTCCTCAAAATTATCGGCGTTTTCATTCCACAGTGTAAAGATGACAACGTTGTTGCTACAGAAGTTTGATGCATGTCAGATATATCTATACGGTAAGTTCAACATTATTTGTAGGAAAAGTATGCTTACTTAAGGTTGCGGATTCCAATATTCCTAACTTTAACTTTGTTAGTAGTGGCAGTTCCATATTCGTTTACTTTGTCTACGTTATGTACATATCCAATATAATCTGCAATCACATGTTGAGAATTTTCTGGGCTTCTATAATTACGCTAAAATAATTGGCTTAGGTATTAGTAGTACCTGTAAGTATTGGATTCTTTTTTTCTAGTCTGCCACCAAGCTCATTATAAGCAGCAAAATTGAAGTAGTGATATGGGAAATCCTCATCTTTTAAAAGCTGAACGTGTGTATGTTTTCCAAAGCAAAGAGTGATGTCATTATCCAAAGTTTTTCCCCAGCTGTCCGTTTTCTCAAATCCAAATCCTTCAATTCTGTAGACACAATTTACTTGTAAATCACGTTCAAAACGTTCTTCTTCTTTCAGGTCTGCATTAGCTTGTATGGCGGAGCCCTGTAGTGAACAATGTTATGCAGCATCCATGAGAAGCCCAATATTTTGGTAGTGTAATGTGAATACATTTTTAAAAAATGTAAGTGATCTTATACCTTTTTATCAAGTAATATGCATGAGAAACCGGTAGCAATAAGACTTGGTACTTTCATGGCTGTCCATTTACGATAAACTCTAGCTTCAATGAACCTGGTATTGTCTGTTGGATTCAGGTCTGTAAAATACGCAAGTGATCTTTGTGGAGTGGATGGTTCTGGCACGGCTTTGGAAAGAACGTCTACATCACCGGTTAGTGCCATTTACCTGCGAGTATGTTTATTAGTATACACATATAAATAGAAGGCTGAACAGAATGTCGAATTTGTTAGGA
Source organism: Artemisia annua (assembly GCA_014162995.1). Lineage (NCBI taxonomy): Eukaryota > Viridiplantae > Streptophyta > Magnoliopsida > Asterales > Asteraceae > Artemisia > Artemisia annua. The sequence continues at coordinate 190,409 of LBNU01032285.1, read as the reverse complement.
CAATAAGCTAGGGATGAGTTTTTTTTCGTTGGTTATTTACAAATTTATACGGTAAGTATAGTTATATATCGTAGACCTAGGTTAATGTAAAAATAGATGACTCTGCATGGTAAAAGACATAAAGAAGCACATGGCACAGACAACCTAGATTTGCACCATAAAAAATGTAGTGAGACACGTAGGATATGTAATATATATTAGTGTACTAATAATATTGGAATAGTCGGCATTATGCAATCGAAAAGTAAAGGAAAGTTAGTTAGCAGATGTCGTTGCTATAATAAGTAAATAAATAACTAAAGGAAGTAATGGCTACCAAGAATTTAATTTCTTATAAATTAAACTACTCTTCAGGCATATCTAGAATGCTGCCTACTTTGTGATGCAGTAACAGTTTGAATAGCTAATTAAAAGAAATTCTGGGTCAATACTATATTCCAATATACCGTAATTTTACTCAGGAAATCCTTGTAGACAATATTTTTTGTCATATTTTTCTCGCGATCTGAATTTTCAGTAATAAGCACTTTTAATCCTCCCGGGGAAGTAGCCCTAGATAGGGAGACATAGAGCTTACCGTGACCGAATATCGTTTGAGGTAGATACACCCCTATTTTGTTTAGAGATAGTCCTTGACTTTTATTGATGGTCATGGCATAGCACAACTTAATTGGAAACTGCTTCCTTTTGAATGTGAACGGGATGTTGTCGTCGTTGTGTGTAAGCAAGATTCTAGGTAGGAAAACCTTATGAGCGATCCTAGTTCCTATAATTATCTTTGCCTCAATAATCCGCTGCAGAAGTTGAGTGACAATCAGCCTTGTCCCGTTGCACAAACCTCCTATCAGGTTAAGGTTTCGAAGCAACATTATAGGCGTTCCAATCTTCAATGCCAACAAATGTTGAGGCATACTTGGGAATTCCATAGTATTCAGATACTCTGGTGGATATAGCAACTCTGTAGCGCCACCATCATTCATTTTTGGTGTTGCCTGATCGTAGCTTCTATAGGATCAGCCTTCACCGTGTAGACTGTCTAGGATTTTTTTGTTTATTACATCGACCGTTTCATTTTTAGGACACACAATAGCCTTTTCCTGTAGTGATTCTGCGGTTGGTGTTTCAAGTGTTTCGCCATCATATATGAAGTCTATCAATTTAGCCAAACCGTTTTCTGTATTCTCCACACAATATTCATCTGGTATCTTAACCCACGCTGTGTTTTCTGGATCCGTTTCGTCTGGGTAACCTGCGACACCATTACCTATATCAAGCAACCATGCTGAGAAACCCGGTATGCTGTCATCTGACCTATTTGCTGACGTCTCCCGATGCAGGCGCATATTTTGGTGTAGGAGTATAACTTCAANCCCCCCCAAAATAACCGATTTTCTTCCAAACAGATGGGCCGGCATATCCAATATATCTCTAAGTGTGCGATCTAAGGCCTCAAAACACTTTCGGTCATTCATTGGAGCCTCATCCCATATGATTAAATCTGTTTTAGCCAACAATTCCGCTAACTAAGTATTTTTCTTAATATTGCACACCGAGTTGTCAGTTAAGTTCAGCGACAGTTTGAACCTTGAATGAGCCGTACGACCAGACGGTAAAAGCAGAGATGCTATATCAGAAGATGCGACAGCTAATACAATTTTACCTTCAGATCTTAAGGCACACAGAATAGCTTTCCAAACAAATGTCTTCCCTGTGCCGCCATGACCGTAAACGAATAGGAGTTCTTGAATGCCACCTGTGACGGCTGAAACAATTCTGTCAAAGATCATCCTTTGCTGCTGATTAAGTTGTGGGATAATGCGGTCTCTCTCCTCCGCTAATTTTTCACGATTATAATTTAGCTCTTCCATGACCAGTCTATTTCTTAGTATTCTTAGCAAGTTGTCTGGAGGTTTTGGTAGTGAAAAATCAGCTAAAGATTTCCCATAGAATGCTAGGGAAGCTTGTAGCTCATAAAGAATTCCACCTCTTATCATATCTTCGTTTACGTGAAGATTGGGAATATTTAGCAGGTCTGACAGCCTATTAGGAATATCGTCACGCATATGTTCCCAATGTGACTTCCATAGAATGAGAGGTTGTGCGACGTCACAGAAAATCAATATCTGCACAAATAGGTCCCTCAGTTCTGAAGCACTTGCTGATCCGGCCGCCTCTTCAAGTGCCAATGTCCATTCTCGGTCATCTCCTAGCAAACCCATTGCTTCGCAGGCGCCACGATGAGTAGAATAAAGTGTCCCATCAACTGTACGGATGTTAGGGAACGAAGTGCATCCTTTCTGATGGCATAATAACATTCTCTGGAAGAAAAGATCACCGCTAGCCGGGTGCACGTACGTCAGCCTGCCTATGGAAGGCTTGTTCGTATTCAGTCTTGGTGACCAACTGCGGGTCCTCAATGACCACACATACTCTGCAGTTAAATGCCTACCGCTAGGGTACAATATGTTAAACTCGAGCCATTCTGTTAACGTTGTTTTTTTGCTTCTGGAATTGTTGGCAATACTTGTCAGAGTCTGTGAAGCTCTAAAAGCTATCTGTTGCATATTTTCGGAATGGACAGTTAGTATTTGAACTGCAGGTTCTCTGCTGTGAATATCGAACCCGAGTATTCGCCAGCAAGCCTCATGTGGTCCCACATATCTAGCATCCATGAAATTCCTTATTTCATCTATATGCACTGAAGGCGAGGTATATGTAGATGTACTGCCAGTAGATGAGCTCATAGACTGTCTTTGTTGACCAATCGGCCTGAAAACTCTAGCCACAATCCTGTCAGTCCCTTTAGATATGTATTTGAACAGGTATTTTATTAGCATCATCCACTGGTATGTGCTATTTTACACATACTTTTGACCTTAGTTTAAGTGATAAAAAGACCAAAAACTAACGTTAAACGCCAAAGATATCGTGTTTTTGTGTTTGTGACTGTGCAGGAAAGGATATTGCAAAAACGACATCAAAAGCAACCAAAAAGCCTAAAACGAGCACGAGATGTGGAAGAGAGTCTAAAAGT
>LBNU01032285.1:115792-165155 GCA_014162995.1 Artemisia annua | reverse complement strand
AAAAAAAAAAAAAAAAAAGACTTCTTATTAGAGTTGTATATCAAGGAGGCATCCGAAGATGCAAATATGTTTGTTTCTATGCTTTTGAATTAATGTACAAAAATTTAATAAGTTGAAAAGATTGGTCAAAATGGAGTTTGTTAGTGAAAAACATTTAGGGTGCGTTTGTTTAAGGCATATCGGAATGGAGTTATGGGAGTCATAGTCATACGTGACGTTTGTTATGAGATATAGGCAACTATCAATCTATCATATACATTCTATCATTTTTTTTTCTCTAAAAAAAATTTTTTTTTTATTCTCTCTCATACTCATAAATACAAAATTTTTATTAAAAATTGATCCCATCACAACATAACCATCCACTCTAAAAATTAATTTTTAAATGAACCTCCTAATCTTTGATTCCCATGCCTTAAAAACATACCAAACGCAATTAATGAAATTGTCATACCGAATCTCATACCATCTTTATATCAAAGTCATACCTATAGTGATTCCTCGTAGCATACCAAACGCACCCTTACCAAATAATTTGTGTGTGTACATATATGAGATAGGTATTAAAAGTAATATCGGCTTTGCTGGTATGTAGTGCTTATCTATGGTCAAAAAAATTTGAAAGACGCATGCATTAAAGAACCATAATCTCATAGTATCCATAGTTCATATTCTTTTTTCTTCGATAGAGGTTTTGTTTTATGATTTTCTCCGCACTACCTTTTTTTTTTTGGTAAAAGGTTGTTACATCCGGTGAATATATTACCTAAAAAAAAGTTTAAGTAAATAAAATACGGGTGAATCTCGCATCTTAGTCTGTTACATAAACAGTAAAACTAACATAATAAGACACTACTATTCCTAAACAAAGGAAACATACGACTAATTACTAGAAAACATTTGACTCAAGACCAAATATAATGTAACGTCTAATATGACTAGGAAGCCTTATATCAAATGCATCACAGAATGTCAGCTGCTGTTGAGTTAAATCTTCGCATTCATACTCATCATATGGATTATCATAAGTCTCGTTCCAACACTCATATAAGCTCGACTTCACACTTCCACCTCTACCCGTAGAAAAACTAATAACCTTAGGTAGTTTAGGAGCCATGAAACTCGTTGTGTCATTAGTATCCTTAATCATATCATGGTCAATATCCTCATTATCCAAATTAACATCTTTATTATTTCCTACGTTCACATTAGCCATATCACCTTTCAAACTAGTTGTATCACTAGGAGAAGCCCCAACATCCTTTTCAACCATATTAAGAACATCAAACAGATTTTGTGTCACTATATTCATTTTATATAGTTAGCTACATGAGAGCTCATTTTTGTGCCACTTGAACTAGCCACATCAGCCATAGTCTTCAAACAGAAGTATTATTACCAACCTTAGTAGAATTCATATTCTTTGGTTTGTCCTGCCTAGTATATCCGTCTTCTTAACAGTCTTAGGTTGAATAGGTTTGTAGACAAAATGAGACTCAGGACCAACATGTACACCACTAACATCTTGCCTTTACTTCTTTACGTTCTTCAAATCTTCGGATTCAATTTTCTTAGGACATTGGTCCAACGAATGACCAAATAACTTACAAGTTGAACATCTTGTTGGTTTCCTCTCGTGCAAATAACTCAACGAGTATAAGATATGTCCATCACCTCCAATTTTAGGCACAACCACTATAAGAGTTTCTTTCAACTCAACATCGGCTCGAAGATCAATCATTGCCAATGTTCTAAAAGGCTCCAGGCGCACTAAGGCGCAAATGGGGTCAAAGATCCTTGAGTCGAGGCGCAAACCAAAGAGCGAGATTCATAAATATGAGGCGCACTATACATATAGTTTTTTTTTATAACATATGTGACAACTTATGCAGCTTAAATAACACAAAAATATCAATATTCAATGCATAATGCCACTTAATGGTTATTACATCTAATGAAGCTTGCATTTAAACCTAAAATATCAAGCAAGCAACATATCAGAATCCATGAACTACCCTAAATCCCTGAATATACATTACAATATATGAGTTTATGACTTATAAAATTTAACAAATTAATGTATCTCTATCAACTATCAACAGCAAAAAATCTATAGTTGTTTGGTAACAATTAACACAAAAGAAACAACATTTGTATCTGTTAATAAGCTACTATTCTTAGACATTAGATTACAAAAAATATATATTTCTTTGTTGATTATGTGTTTTAGTTATTTTCTAAAATACTAGGGTTATTAGATACTTTATAACTTAAAGGGCCCAATGTATATAATATGTAAGCCCAAAATGTATCTTACTATTAAGAAAAAAAGGCCAAAACCCCGTTATATCTTCTAGGCGCAAAAATCCCCAAGGCGCAAAAGCGCAAAAATCCCAAAGGCGCTATGATTTTTATGGGATTCATGCATGTCGTGAGCCTCGATCTGAAAAAATCCCAAAGGCTGAAGCCTCGTGGGATTTAGGGAGTAGGCGCGCCTTAGGTGCGCTTTTTAAAACATTGATCATTGCTCTAGCGGAACTAGACCAACAACATGATTCCATGCACATTGAGGCTATATAATGGGGTACTAAGTTTCATATCAATGGAACTCAACCCATCTTCCGTGAATGTCGTGGTAGGGACATCATGGAATTTAACCCAAACTGGAACACTCTTCAAGTCTTCCTTAGATACATTGTGATAAGAGACCATTTGCGAAGAATTAGTGGCACGTTACGAATCAACCATGGTCCGTTCTCAAGCATTGCTTCCATACCCGTGTTGGAACTAAATTTGAAGAAGAAATGCCTTTCGAGTTCATTATAGTACGAACAAGATCAAATCTGAATTCTTGAAACGCCCCTTGAACTCTAGGACAAATCTTAAGGATGTGGCATCATCAACTCTATTACTGGCTGGGGCTACTGTTTTTTTATAACATATGAGTTTTATTTGCATTTTTTTAACAGGAATTTAATTATCTCACAATAATTATATCACATATTTATCTTACATGTCATAAGCAGAACTTAAACCCACAATTATTTGGTTGGGAAGCTTCTCAAAGAACATGAGGTACCATTAGAATACAAACCTGTTGCATTTATAAGCACTATTTTACTTACATTTCATACTTATGTGAGACAAATATAATCAAACAATATTTTAATAACACCAANAAAAAAAGAAAAAACAAAAAAAAAAAAAAAAAAAAAAAAAAAAAAAAAAAAAAAAAAAAAAACGGTGCATATTTGTAAAATTAATTTTTCTTAACATGATGCAAATCTAATTTTTAGAACGATATGGTGGAAAAAATAAAAAATAAAATATCATTTTTAGTGATTAATAGGTGTATATTTTTATAATGAATTGACATTGTCACTTACTCACTTACGATTATATGACACTATCAACCTCATACCTCCAAAATATTACAAGCTACTGCATCTGTGCGAGTATTCGTCTGGTTTAATAAACATGTTTTTCAACCTGCATTAACAAACGATTTGTGTTCGGTTTTTGAAAGCTCGTATTCTAGAAACATGTTTGCCACGTATTGCTATCTATATACTATGGAGCATGGCCTCGAGCGACGTGAAGTAAAAAATTAATTTGTGAGCTAAGTTAGATTTAACAAATCGTTTCTTCTCGGATCATTTGACCCGCCCTTTTTGGACCCGTCTTTGGCCGCTATTAAAAAGAAGCTATCTATATACTATGGAGCATGGCCTCGAGCGACGTGAAGTAAAAAATTAATTTGTGAGCTAAGTTAGATTTAACAAATCGTTTCTTCTCGGATCATTTGACCCGCCCTTTTTGGACCCGTCTTTGGCCGTTATTAAAAAGAAAAAAAAGAAAAACAAAGGATAGGTGTAACGTTTTAGGAAAGGGGAAAAAATTACAAAACACACCCTGAACTTCTTAATATTTACAATTTTTTTATATAACAAATTTTATTTACCAAATATATAACAGATAACTAGCGGTTTATTGAATAAACAAATACTGGTAAAAAGGCCTTTCGATAACGAACAAAACAATCCCAATATTGATATGCTTTTAACGTACGTATGGTTTTATAAAAAATGTTGAAGTTTAATATATATATATGTATTGTTCTTTCAAAAGACATCCCCAACCTATTAAATAACTTTAAAAATTATCCTAAATTTTTTTAAAACTATAAAAGGCCAAAATTAGCCCTGGCGCAACACAATGGTACCTGACAGAATACGACAACTTCAAATATAGCTTGACACAACATTTAATCCAAACAAATACAACACGTGTCGGCAAAAAATATACCACGATCTTAGAACGAGAAACCCGCCCAAACATTGTTCGTAAATGATTAACGCAAAAATTTCTCAAAAATTTCCGCTGCAACGCAGCGGGCGCCTTCTTACTTGTTACAACGATAGGTCTAACTGAAAGATATTTTTTATTATATAAAATAGATTGATAGATTATTTTTGAAATTATATTCACTCGGCACTCATATTTAAAAAAAAAAGATTAATTTCAAATATCACTCTATTTTCATAATTAATTTCCTATATTTCAAAGTGCAAGTATTGAATGAATAATGTACAATATTTTTAATGCAAGTTTTGGTATATATAAAATTTCGAGAAGATATGAAATTGCCGTTTTCAAATATTAGAGATGCACTTTAGATCTGTTACAGCTTTAGGCACCTCACTCAGAGGCATGGGCGGAGCTATTAAGGGACCGGGAAAGGTCCCGGCCCCCCTAAGCCTAAATCCGTTAGTGTATTTTTTCGCGATTTCATGTGTTAAAATTTTATTTTTTCCATCTCGGCCCTCCCCATCTAATGTTTTTCCGGAAAAAAATTGTTTCGGCCCTCCAAAGAAATTTTTTCTAGCTCCGCCATTGCTCAGAGGTGGGCTTAAAAGAAAGGTGGGTTTAAAAGAAATAGTTTATGAGCTTGACTTCAGTAACACGACTATAGTTTTAATCATTGCTCTAGCGGAACTAGACCAACAACATGATTCCATGCACATTGAGGCTATATAATGGGGTACTAAGTTTCGTATCAATGGAACTCAACCCATCTTCCGTGAATGTCGTGGTAGGGACATCATGGAATTTAACCCAAACTGGAACACTCTTCAAGTCTTCCTTAGATACATTGTGATAAGAGACCATTTGCGAAGAATTAGTGGCACGTTACGAATCAACCATGGTCCGTTCTCAAGCATTGCTTCCATACCCGTGTTGGAACTAAATTTTAAGAAGAAATGCCTTTCGAGTTCATTATAGTACGAACAAGATCAAATCTGAATTCTTGAAACGCCCCTTGAACTCTAGGACAAATCTTAAGGATGTGGCATCATCAACTCTATTACTGGCTGGGGCTACTGTTTTTTTTTTATAACATATGAGTTTTATTTGCATTTTTATATGAGTTTTATTTGCATTTTTTTAACAGGAATTTAATTATCTCACAATAATTATATCACATATTTATCTTACATGTCATAAGCAGAACTTAAACCCACAATTATTTGGTTGGGAAGCTTCTCACAGAACATGAGGTACCATTAGAATACAAACCTTTCGCATTTATAAGCACTATTTTACTTACATTTCATACTTATGTGAGACAAATATAATAAAAAAAAATTTTAAAAATATCAAAAAGTTAAAAAAAAAAAAAAAAAAAAAAAAAACGGTGCATATTTGTAAAATTAATTTTTCTTAACATGATGCAAATCTAATTTTTAAAACGATATGGTGGAAAAAATATAAAATAAAATATCATTTTTAGTGATTAATAGGTGTATATTTTTATAATGAATTGACATTGTCACTTACTCACTTACGATTATATGACACTGTCAACCTCATACCTCCATAATATTACAAGCTACTGCATCCGTGCGAGTATTCGTCTGGTTTAATAAACATGTTTTTCAACCTGCATTATCAAACGATTTGTGTTCGGTTTTTGAAAGCTCTTATTCTAGAAACATGTTTGCCACGTATTCCTGCATTATCAAACGATTTAGAAACATGTTTGCCACGTATTCCTATCTATATACTATGGAGCATGGCCTCGAGCGACGTGAAGTAAAAAAGTAATTTCTGAGCGCCAACTGAAGTAAAAAATTAATTTGTGAGCGAAGTTAGATTTAACAAATCGTTTCTTCTCGGATCATTTGACCCGCCCTTTTTGGACCCGTCTTTGGCCGCTATTAAAAAGAAAAAAAGAAAAACAAAGGATAGGTGTAACGTTTTAGGAAAGGGGAAAAAATTACAAAACACACCTTGAACTTTTTAATATTTACGATTTTTTTATATAACAAATTTTATTTGCCAAATATATAACAGATAACTAGCGGTTTATTGAATAAAAAAATACTGGTAAAAAGGCCTTTCGATAACGAACAAAAAAATCCCAATATTGATATGCTTTTAACGTACGTATGGTTTTATAAAAAATGTTGAAGTTTAATATATATATGTATTGTTCTTTCAAAAGACATCCCCAACCTATCAAATAACTTTAAAAATTATCCTAAATTTTTTTAAAACTATAAAAGGCCAAAATTAGCCCTGCCGCAATACAATGGTACCCGACAGAATACGACAACTTCAAATATAGCTTGACACAACATTTAATCCAAACAAATACAACACGTGTCGGCAAAAAATATACCACGATCTTAGAACGAGAAACCCGCCCAAACATTGTTCGTAAATGATTATCGCAAAAATTTCTCAAAAATTTCCGCTGCAACGCAGCGGGCGCCTTCTTACTTGTTACAACGATAGGTCTAACTGAAAGATATTTTTTATTATATAAAATAGATTGATAGATTATTTTTGAAATTATATTCACTCGGCACTCATATTTAAAAAAAAGATTAATTTCAAGGAAATATCACCCTATTTTCATAATTAATTTCATATATTTCAAAGTGCAAGTATTGAATGAATAATGTACAATATTTTTAATGCATGTTTTGGTATATATAAAATTTCGAGAAGATATGAAATTGCCTTTTTCAAATATTAGAGATGCACTTTAGATCTGTTACAGCTTTAGGCACCTCACTCAGAGGCATGGGCGGAGCTATTAAGGGACCGGGAAAGGTCCCGGCCCCCCTAAGCCTAAATCCGTTAGTGTATTTTTTCGCGATTTCATGTGTTAAAATTTTATTTTTTCCATCTCGGCCTTCCCCATCTAATGTTTTTCTAGAAAAAAAATTGTTTCGGCCCTCCCAAAATTTTTTTTCTAGCTCCGCCATTGCTCATAGGTGGGCTTAAAAGAAAGGTGGGTTTAAAAGAAATAGTTTATGAGCTTGACTTCAGTAACACGACTATAGTTGTACGTTTGTAACATATCTTGTCAAACAGAAAATTTGATCACATTTTCTTAACATTTTTTTGTTTAATCATAAGTGTGGAATTATCTAATTCACTTTTAACTGTCTTAAATGTTAGTTTTCACGCCATTATTATAGCCATGTCCATTTTGATCATTCTAAGAAATCCTCACAATATTTATAACTCGAATTTATAAAAACTTTTATTTATTTTGGCCTGTGGCTCTCACTAATAATACGAAGACGGATGCTTCAATGTAATAAATTTAATTGCTACAGCAAATTGATTTTGTCTCTATTTAAACCTTAAGAAAAATGATTTATATGGCTAATTAATGAAATTAAGAACAAACCTACAAATGTGGTTGGTGAAAGTTAAAAATTGATTGATGAATATGATGAGAAGGAATAAGTGTATTATACTTGTCAAATTGTAAATGGAGTAGGCCGGCATACTTGTAGGTCTAGTTGGTAGGTCTATTTATCATTACTCTCTTAGGCTAGACCCTACGCATGTAGCGTGAGGGGTTGGGAAGGAGCTTCACGCAGCAAGCATGGATGGGTGGGTTCGGTGAGGGATAAGGAAGGAAGAGGGAAGGAGGAGGAAAGGTGAAGTGTTCACCTTTGGGGCACCGTGCTAATTAATTGCTTTTATTATTTATTACTCCGTATTTGGTTTATAAATGTGTGTAGGGTATTTACTATTTAGTGGGGTATGTTTTTATAAAAGTGAATATTTTTAATAAATAAAAAAAATGTCGAAAGGTGGAGTGATGTGAAATGGTTGAGAGTGAAAAGTGAGATGGTGGTAAAGGATAGAGAAAAAAATGATGTAGCGTTGAGGTGGAAGGTAAAATTGTGTGAGGGTTGGGGTAGTCTTAGGCTCGGGGACACAAGTATTCAAGAACAGTACAATGGTTTTTGACGTTATTTGGTAACATACAACAATACTTTTATACAACAAATACTTAACTATATTGAGAAAAAAAAGTATCGATATTAACCAATTTAGGTGGTTCATTTTCTCAAATTCTTAATGAAAACGATTTTTTAATGATTATTGACAGCAGGATTTTTTAATGAACCAAAAAACGGAAAGAAGGCACAATATTGGCTAGATGAAATGTTCATGCTAAGTTATTTTGTAACAAGGATTTGAGGGAGTTGAAGATAATGCGGTATCCTTTTTCACTTGGATGAAATGCATCCCAAAATAAATACTTCGAAACATCATCACACAATGGAGATTTCGGGTTGCACGCAAAATCTGCCTCTATTAAACCAGTTCCGCAACAACCCTTATGAACTTCCTCAAAGCCTATATAAGACAACACGAAAAGATGAATACGTTAGACAAAAAATAATCAATAACGACGTTTAATAACATGATCAGTATATGAGTTTGCTAATATATATGGAGTTACCATATTGAGTCTTCTGTTGAACCATGTTGATGATAGGAGTGTATATATCTGCGTACACTAACCGTGTCCCTGGTCTCTCAACACCTTTAAGATTATTTTCTAGCATTTTATTGATATCTCTTGATAAGGAATTAAGATTTTCGATACATTCGCGACCTGTGATGGGTTGCTTTGAATTGATAGTAATGATAGCCGGCTCACATCCAATTGGGGGTATACCTACCACTCCTATCTTCTTTGCACCCTCATCCAACAAATCCTGTGATTAGTAAACATTGTACTCGAATTAATTATGGATTATCCGAACTAATTAAGTGTTGTTGCATTATGCCATCGGGTAAATTGCACAAAAGTGTATCAAACTTAGCATCAATTTCAATTTAAGGTACTCAATTTTTTTTTTCTTCAATTTAGTGAACTCAACTTATTTTTTATTGCAATGTAAGACATATAACGAGTTTCCCAGTTATCTTATAATGAAAAAATTACATGTTTCGTCTCTATGGTTTATCCCAAATAACACACGTAGTCCCTATTTCATTTTAATTACGCGAGACATACATTTTAGTCCATTTTTATAAGTTTTCATACGTTTTCGACCGTTTTTTACGTTTTCATCCGTATTCTAAAGTTTTCGCTCGTCTTCTTAAGTTTTCTTTNTTCATTCGCTTTTTATGTTTTCGTCTATTTTTTAAATGTTTTCGTCCGTTTTATTGCGTTTTCATATAAAAACTCATGAAAACCTATAAAAATCGACTAAAACGTAAAAAATGACGAAAATGTAAATATAGGTCGAAAACGCCAGAAAATGGACGAAAACGTAAAGAAGACGAAAACGTAAAAAAATGGACGAATACGTAAAAAAAAGGACGAAAACAGAAAAAGTGGGCGAAAACGTAAAAAAGATGAAAATATAAAAAAAATGGACGAAAACGTAAAAAAACATTCGAAAACGTATACGAAAACGTAAAAAAATGGGCGAAAATGTAAAAAACGAATGAAAACGTAAAAAAGCGGGCAAAAACCTAAGAAAACGGACGAAAAAGTTAAAAAAACAGAAAAAAAATGTAAAAAAGGGAATGAAATCGTAAAAAAAGAAGACAAAAATGTAAAAAAACAGACGAAAACGTAAAAAAGCGGACGAAAACTTAAGAAAACGGATTAAAACATAAATAAACGGTCGAAAACATAAAAAAAACGTAAAAAAACTGATGAAAACGTAAAAAAATGAAAAAACGTATGAAAACGAAGTAAAACGTATATCTGGCGTAACTAAAATGAAATAAGGAATACGAGTGTTATATATAAGATAACTGGGAAATCCGTTATATGTCTTACATTGCAATCAAAAATAAGTTGCATACACTAAATTGAAGAAAAAAAAGTAGAATACCTTAAATTGAAATTAAGGCTAAGTTGGATATACTTTTGTGCAATTTGCCCTATGCCATTTACTCATTTAGGTTACCGATAAAATTTTACTTTGTTTCAAGCTGATTTTAGAGATGACAAATAGTTATACTAGAATGGTTGTTGATCGAACTTGTATATATCTTAGCATATTATTGTTCTAGATTACTATTCACCTATTATGTACCGATTTCATCATAACTTTATTTAATTCGGAAGCTATTGGTGAAGGAGATGGATACACCTACCCACTGGGTAGTTTACCCGGATGAGTTGTAATTCAGTCATTGGGAGAGAAGGAACAAAACATTAATTGTGTTTTTATTCCTTTCAATGACATATATATACATGTCATATATTACAAGCATATGGGTAGACTACCCACAGGGTAGATTAAGTTTTCTCCACCGGTGAATATGGTTAGCTCTCGAATTTAGGGGGAGTTAACATATGTTTCAATCATGAAGGTATACGTAGGCCAATCACATGAAATAATATATCATTATTAAAGGCAGTTAGATTTGAGTTAATGGCAGTCAGCTCGGAGTTGTTCGCCGTCAATAATTAATGAGCACCCTGCACCCTCATGTCGCGTAAAATGTACAAAAGATATTATTAATGTAACAAGGAAGATTACAAACCTTCAAGAATTGTTCAACTAGTTGCCACTGAAATTTCTGATACTCCTCAACAGTAGGATACTCTTTTTTTCGAATGGTGATAGGTCCATTGTAGTTGAAAGTGAAATCATTGGTGCCTGAGCTAACAAGATACCCTGCCCTTGCAACTATATCATCTGTTCTTTCCTTGCCTATCGCCGCCGTTAGTTTTGCCTTATATTCTTTGAACAAGTCCAGTTGTTGCGATTGTGTTAGGCACATCTGCAAACGAAGTGTTTGTGAACTCATGACTAAAAGTTTTAAACACCGTTATTTTTTTTATTTATTTATTATTATTATTTTTTTTTCATTTCATTATTGGTTTCTATCTAGTTGCATCTAATGCGTTCTAAAGTTGGTTGCTCGACACTTAGAGATAAATAAGTTGCGATTAGAGTACTACAATAGGGACCATAAGCGAATGCCGGTGAGCGTTCTTCTAAAGCATTAATTTGCACGACTTAATTACGAGTACAATCAATACAATTTATGTTCTCACTTTCTAAATATCATGCATATATAACTGCGTAAGCACGTACTAGTAATCCCCAAATCTTACAAATTTATATAATAAAATTCATGCAAATCATGTGATGTCGTTAAAGTTCATGTTCCTTACCCTATAAAACCCTATGTGAAGTCTAACATAAAAGATGAGATGCGTAATACAATAGCACATGTATAGTTTTCTTTTTGTTTTTGAAAAGCAATCTTAACACATGTATACTATGTTCCATCAATTTCCAAGGACTACAATAAGTTAGTATGTTTGGTAGCAAGAAATGAGAGCTGAGAGTTAGAAATATGATAAAATCTCTTGTTTGCTACATTTGATAAACGGAGGTGATTTGCACACTCCATATTTTGATTGGGACACTCACGGTACAAGTTTATATAACACACTGTAAACACTGTACAATTATTTTATGCAAACAAAATATTTTGTGAATTTTACCGAGTGTTGACACATGTATGTGCAAACAAAATATTTTGTGAATTTCACCAGGTGTTGAAACGTGTCTTAATCAAAATTATCTTTGTTTTATAAAGAAAATAAAGTTATTTAAAAAAAATATATATCTTCATTTAACACTTCTAAGTATTTGTCATCATGACAGAGGTTAGAAAACTGTAATAGATGAGTAAAGATTTTTGAGGTACTAATATCCCACTATTTTTTAAATGTGACTCGTTTACAATAACATACTTTTGTCATTTTAAAACAAAGTTACATAATTTAATTAAATTCATATATCACTTCAATTTAAGGTAGTTGCTTTAATTTGACAGAATAATGCATGGTCCGAAAAGGAGAAGTTGTCTGTATAAAAATATAATCCCTCCGTCTCATATTACATGTTCACTTTGATTTTTCAAAGTATTTTTTTTATAAACTTTGACTTTAAATATTTTTATGTGTGTTATATAATACTTGATGCAAAATATATGAATGAATTGAGTTTTAAATGTATTTTCGTTAGTTTTAATTTTCACATATAACACAAACAAAAATATTTAAAGTTAACGTTAGAGAAAAAAGACTCCAAAAGTTAAAAGTGGACATTTAATATGGGACGCGGGGAGTATGTTCTTAGCGTGTATAATTTATTGTTTTAATAAATAAAATATATGTTCTTAATGTGTATATTTGCAAAAAATAAGTTACTAGTTTAGTCTTAAATTAATTTATAAGCTAATTAAATAAGCATAAATAGCGGGTTGTCTTTATCCACAAAGTATAATAAAAGTCAAATATATCCCGATCAACAAGCTCGCCACTTTCCGATCAATTAAGCGAGCAAAATGAGATAGTGAGCAAACCAATTTGCTTGGCATGTCCTTTTTATTTATTTATTTATTTATTTTTATTTTAAAAATAGCAAATTTAACTATCTCACAATATTAACACCACAAATCCATTTCACACGTCCTAAACATAACTTAGACCCACAACCATTTGTTGGGTAGCTTCTCATATAACATGGTTGTTGGTTATTAGTAGATCACACGCGATAGACATAATTTTTTATAGTTGTTGGTTATTTTGGATTCTGATATATTGGTCGAACCAGTAAAATTTAGAATAGTCCTTTATTTTTTACTTCTTATAAGCTTTACGGATTGAATAGATATGTTATTTTGCTCATATACAGCGTAAGTTCTTGATACCGTTGGCACTTCGCACAACATTTATACATAAATACTAATTGAATCGATATGTTATTTTGCTCATATACAGCGTAAGTTCTTGATACCGTTGGCACTTCGCACAACATTATTTATACATAAATACTAGGTAACACAATACATGCATACATAAATACTAGGTAAGGGAGAGATAGAGTTTGAGAAGTATTACACCAATTTGGGAGGTAAGTGGATCAAAACCAGCACCAGCAGAAGCAAAGCTAACACCAGTCATCAAGTCTTCAATTGTTAAACTTGGATCCAAGTAAGGTGGCACATTCTTTTTCAGTCCCACAAATTCAGCTAATAATATCAAACAAACAATATATCATCACAATGGTACCATCATTAGAAAATAAGATAATGACTAAATTTTAGACTTAAGAATATATTTACCAACGAAATCTGGGACGAGCCGCCCATTGCTGAACCTTCCAGTAGGCTCATGATTAGCAAAATCTTTTCCGTAAGGCGGGAAGTTCCCCTTAGATATGGTGACAAGGTAGTTGTTGTTTCCAGGGTCAACAGTCGAGTCTCCAAACACGAAAACAGCAGAGATTGTGTTGTTCTTTTGAGAATAAGAATATTTCAGACTTAAGATGAGAAGTAGAGAAAGAAGAGAGAATTTAGTAATACTCATTTTCAATCTCAGTTTTGGTATTGTTGCTAGATAAATATATAGAGTTTGATACGATACATGCATGTCAGTCTTTGCCTTTTGGAGTTAATATTCGCAATAGACAATAGTCCAATAATTGATTTTCGTTTTCATATTATGTGGGTTTTTATTGCAAAAGATAACATATCGATTTTGCAAAGCGTTATTATTTTATTTTATTTGCTAAGGTTTCTAACCTTTTGCCGACTAATTCATAAAATTTGAGTCCACCATCACATAGACACAAACCGAATAAAATCCATCTTTATTTCTAGAAGTTTGACATGTGAGGGTTGTTCTCATCAAGTTTATAGCTTAAATAGAAAATGAAATAACAAATAAATTGACTTATGCCCATACTGATGAGCATTTACACTAATTGATTGGTTATGAAAAAATAAATAAGTATACTGATAATATGTACTAATTAAAAAGGATAATTGACATATCAATGATAACTCTAAATAGCAGTTACAAGAAGAGAAAATCTTCAAAAAAGAAAACATAATTCATCAAAGACTCACTTTTTCCGGATAATCTGAAGAAGAAAGTCATTCGTTTACGTTCCAATGTAGAGTACGTAAAACTTTTACCTCATGAAATGTTACCATAAGTTTGATTACAACAATGGCATGCAAATTAATTGTCAATATATAGAATATATTGTATTTATCCTTTGAAAGCGAAAGCAATTCCCTTCGATATATTTAACACACATAAAAAAGGTAACACTCAGCTTTCTACCGGTATTTTATTACTCGTAACAAATTTACTAATGAGGTATTATATACTAAAAAAAGTGTCAATAGCAACGAGAAAAATCGTTGCTAAACAGTCATATTTTCGTTGCTAATTGATGTTTGCAACGACATTAGCAACCAAACATATTCGTTGCTATATCGCCCGTTGCAACATGAAAAGTTGTTGCTAATATCATCAATTCATTGCTAATTAGAAATGAAAACCTATTTCGTTAGTAAATTCAGCTTAGTGCCAAGTGTTGCTAGTTCTCCACCTTAGCAACGAATAGTGCTTGTTGATATCTAGCAACGACCTTTACTTAGCAACAACTTAAACTGCAACGATTTATAGGATGTTGCAATTTAGCAACAATGAGACTTGTTGCTAAATTAAAATAACATTTATTCATATTTTCATAAGCCTGTATAGATATGTAAATACCAATATACCGTATAAACCACTTTACATAATTTACGCGTATAAAATATACAAATCAATACACGATTTATTCCAAAATATTAAATGTATTGAACGATATACATTCTAAATTGATATTCTACTAGACACCAACAAATTGTACCCGGCCTAATAAATAGCATACTAAACATGTCTAAAGACATACTCCCTCCGTCCCATATAAAGTGTTCACAATGGAATCTTTGGATGTCCCAAATTAAGTGTCCATATTCTATTTCAACCAATGAGATGAGACTTTAGTGGTAAAAATGATATTTGATTGGTGGAGAGTGTAGTTAATGGAATTTTTTAAAACTTTGTGCATGATGTAAGTGGACACTTATGAGACAGAGGGAGTATAAGTTAAGAGGACACAAGTAAATCTATCGAAAACTAAGAACTCGGCTATTGCATAAGCTTCCAAAATCTGCAAATTCGATCAAGTCATAATCTATTCGGGTTGAGATATCAGGTTTAACTATGTATCTACAAGAAAAAAAAAAAAAAAAAAAAAAAAAAAAAAAAAAAAAAAAAAAAAAAAAAAAAAAAAAAAAAAAAAAAAAAAAGACACCAGTGAGACACTCTTGGGTGACTAGAGATGAGTGATACTTATCCTAGATAAGCTAAAAGCGAACCTCGTATTGTAGCTCACCGTGAGTTGGAGTTTACTGAAAACATGTGATACGAATCAATGTCATAAATTGAAAGAAGTCAAAAAGTTAACTGTTAATACTTATACACTTAAATAAAAAAAAAAATCAACATTAAGAATACATAATTTAAAAAGACATCCAAAACAAATTAAATGGGGGAGTTCAAGAAGATAATGCATTAAACATTAGAGAGTTTNATAGAACGAATGAACATGAATCATAACAACGAAATTAGTTTACATATTCGTAATTGTTAGAGTCAAATGCTTGTATCGAGTCATAATGATTTTTTCTGCAGAATTCCCAGGAATTGAGACAAAGGTTTTCCAAGAAATTTTCTGGAAACTCAACTTAAACTTTCTGTCAGTGAGACACTCTTGGGTGACTAGAGATGAGTGATACTTATCCTAGATAAGCTAAAAGCGAACCTCGTATTGTAGCTCACCGTGAGTTGGAGTTTACTGAAAACATGTGATACGAATCAATGTCATAAATTGAAAGAAGTCAAAAAGTTAACTGTTAATACTTATACACTTAAATAAAAAAAAAAATCAACATTAAGAATACATAATTTAAAAAGACATCCAAAACAAATTAAATGGGGGAGTTCAAGAAGATAATGCATTAAACATTAGAGAGTTTGACTTATGGAAAAATATGCACACAATATACTATCAAACCAAAAAGAATATGTACAAATCCAATTGATAACATAGCAAAGATTACAAGTTTAAAACACCCGAAACATATATACTCATCTCTTGTCACTTTTTCTGCCTCTTACTCTTATTGATCAGAGGTGGTTTAAAGTGATTTTTTCCACCATCAACCAAATTGAAGCAAATTATGTCATTTGAACTTAAAGGATGAATCTTTGAAGTAAACAAATTATGGTTGTTGTACCACGTTACAAAACTCAAACAAGCAAAAAATCTGTTAAACAACTTTGACAAACATATATCATCAAAGAACAATACCTAAATCAATAACACCAAACTTTTAATACCAAACAACAATCAACCTACAAAGAAGCATGCTTAAAAACTGGTCCAACAGATAAACACTAATCCAATAAGAAATATCATTCAATCAAATTAGTAATAAAAAAATACAAAAAGATGCAACATTAGTAATAAAAAAACAAACATAAAGGAACCAACAACTTTAAAAAACAAACAAGAGCACCAAATCAAAGCAATAACAATAACAAAAGACTCATAAAGATGTTGACAAACAACATGAACAAAAACTCATTCCGTCTCTAAACCAAATCAAATTAGTTCAATTCAACATTATTCTTTACTCATAATGCCCTCTTTACTTCCTATAGATATTGTTAATTGTGCGTGTTAAACCAAGTTAACCTTGCTAAATGAAAGGAAAAGTAAGCCAATAATATCCAAGGGAAAGAAGAAATTGGCACATTGATATTCATCTTCCTCTCGAACGGCTTTTACGTTGTACAACTGAGATAGCATAAACTAAGGTATCATCACCGATTGAAATGATGAGTAGCCATGGTCTATGCAAGGGCATAAGTCTTACACCCTTGCATAGACCATGGCTACATGTTGATGGTAATTAATTAGTAGATGGCTAATCGAAAATTGATTACATGAATCATATAAGGTATATTTCAAATATTCTTAGTGGTGGAGACCAAATGTTTTGGGGAGACCTCGTTATAAGTGGTAGATAATAGGGTGTAAGATTCAACATGGTAGATTGCGAGTGCACGGGTGCACATACGTTTACTTGTAGTTCAGTGCTTGGCAAACACAAAACATAGTCACATAGGTTAGTTGAGGAACTTAATGCTTGGAGGATAGATCGACCCTAGTGCGTAGGCTATGAATAAAAATTTAACTAAAGAAGCTGTAGGGAGTGTCGACCGTATCACACTTACACTGCATAAGAACTCACAGCGTATAGCTAGATGAACATTGCACTTACAATTATGCGGTTAGATGAATATATGATTAGCAAGGTGAGTACACATTTATCTCCGATTGTTTCACGTCCTTCATTAATTTAGTTAAAGAGTAGTGATTGACATAGCTAATTAGTATCTCTAATTTTGTGCCTAACAAGGATCTTGATACATGTGACAAAGTCAATGATATATGTAAGAAGAAAAAAATAGTGTAATCCATTTATCCAATAATGAATGGAGTAGGCATATAATTAGTCATGTGAAGTAGCCATCCCAATAATTTTCCTTAGCTAAAATCATAATCACGTGGATTTAAAACAAAGTTGTCCTATAAACAGTTTACTTTAGATTACTTAGGTACCCACGCTCCAATGATCGACCTGGTCTTAACATCTCTATATTATTACGAACGCATACACCGCCCGTAAGTGTTGGTGAAGTCTAATCGTAGCCTAATAGAGAAGGTTAAATAAACTTAAAGCTAGATTTCACACATCAACTCTAGCAACAAAAAATGTTTAAGATATTAGACCTATAAATTTAGCAACTTGAAATTTGTTGCTATATTTGCCGATTTCGTTGCTAATAATTGATGGTTTCATTTGAAAACAAGTATAAATTTGTTGCTAATTAACTAGCAACGAAATTTTAGAACTAGTTGTTGCTAAAAAGGAGTGGGAATGTTCCCTCGAAATTTGAGAAGATAGCAACGAAATCAACTACAAGTCGTTGCTAAGCGAAGATTCTTATATTGCTAAATTTCGTTGCTATATTCGTTGCTAATGTGTGAATTTAGCAACGACTTATTGGTCGTTGCTAATTTTTCGTTGCTATTGGCACATTTTCTTGTAGTAATTATAAGTATTACAATTAACAATGGAACTAGCAAAACATACTTGAGAAAATATGTATCTATTTTATGAGTCAGCCATGTTATTACTAAGAGTTTTACTAATGATAATCTTAGAGTTGTGGTTATAAAAAAAAAAAAAAAAAAAAAGTAATTCGGCCGTCACACAATAACTCATAGACGTGTATTATGATTGGATAAAATGATTATTACAACTAACCGTAACAAAATGATATATTTGATCATATGCTTTCGTTATAATAGGCCAATTAATGTCTAATGATCTTATTTTAGGTCTACAATATTTTGTATCTATACTACATATAAAGCATGTATGCATATTTTTGAAACATAAAAAACTTAAAAGTAAGTAATGTTAGATCTTTAAAATACGCTTTCAAACTTAATTTTCTACATATAAATTCAAACAATATTTCCTTAATGAATAGTTGCCTTAACAATTTCTACCAAAAATTTCAAAATAATACATGACAAACTTTTACTAATGTAATTTTTTAAAGAAAAAAAAAATAGATTTTTTTAATAATTTTAATCACAACAATAATAATTCTTAAAAATTCATCCACAAACTCTATTGTATAAGACAACATATTACATTTTTTTTTAAATTTATAGTTAATGAAAATAAATAATCATGCAACTACAAAAGTTAGCAGCTATAAAATCTCGTTGCTATGCATAGGTATTCGTCTAGTACATCTTGAAAGGAAAAAAAAAGAAACGAAAGATGCACTTTTTGGGATATACACGCATTGCCCAATCTTTTAAGATAAAAAAAAGGAGGGAAAATCATCAAATAGTAACCAAGTTTGAGATCTGTTCTAATTTGATGCCTCAAACTTTATATCAACCATAAAAACTATCAAAGTTTCAAAACTGTTCAATTCTTATGTAATTTTTTTGTTAGAGTGACATGAATAGAACAATTCTCAAACTTGGTTATTAATTTGTGGTTATTGTTTATGTTTAATCATGCATTAACGGGTTGTACATAAAGTTGGTTGGAATTAGTTAAATTCAGCGGGTGGGTGTTTAAAATTAATGTACAACATGTTAATGCATAGATGGATACTATAAGCACAATAAGTTTAGAAAATTACATAAGAATGAAACAGTTTCAAACTTTGGTGATTTTTATGATTAGTATAAAGTTTGAGGTATCAAATTAGAACAATCATAAATAAACTTGGTTATTAATTGGTGACATATTCCCTACAAGGGACACCATGATATTTATGATCAGTGAATGAAAGTCCGAATTTTATAGTCCTATACATGGGTTGATGTTGTTGTTCCACGAATAGTGTTTCTCCTTTTTTCTATTTTGTCCATGTTTTTCTAGGAATTGTCACCGAATTTAATGTTACTATTATTTCTTTTGAATTGTACATATTTCTGCTATCCTCCAACTGTCCTGATGGCGCCCTTGATCAAGAGATGGGCCAAATCTTGTCTCTAAATGATCTAATAATTTATTAAGAGATGAACCAATTATTGACTTTAGAAATTAACTCCCCATTATCTATTCATGTATTATTTGATGTACATACATAGAACATGATATAGGACGCATGGGTGTTGGGCTAATTCAGTGTCCATGGATCCTTAGTATTACAATATATTTGAATGAAAAATAGCCCAAGTAAAAAAAAAAAATCCTTGATCGTAAGAATGCATTCAGGAAGTTATTCTGAAGAAGTTCTCCATAATCTGAATCATAACTTGAGACAGATCTCAAAGAGTGAAGACAAGAACCAAAATTAGGATGATTGAGTCAGTGAGTGATGGCAATAACTCACTGACTCTCATTGACTCCCTGAAAATCCCCTTAATAAACAGAAGACATTCTGATGACTTAGACAATTTGGTAGAATGTTTAAGTCACTTACGTATAGGCAGAAAATATCTTGAGAAGATAAGTGTAAAATACTTATCAACAGTCAAGAGGTATTATAATTGGTAAAAAGATACAAATAGTTGTCAAAACTATTCCTTAAAGTACGTCTGGTAGCATACTAGGAATAGAAACAAAGTACAAAGTTTACTTTTGCCTATCAAATGTTGGAACGTACCTTTTACCTCACAAGTATCCATATTGCCTTTAACTATAAATAGGATGTTGTAAAGTAGGAATATGCATATCTTGTATTTTAAAGTTTTTAACACTTACAAAAGCTCATATTCCTAGAAAATAGAATTAAGTCCCAGATCTAGAAACTGTTGGTCAAGCATAGTTCTTACTCAAACACTAACCTTGGTTTGTATTTGAGTTTAGTGAAGAGATCATCGAACATACATTGTAATTCCATCTCAAGTGTTATTTCGCAAATAATGAGTATAATTCTTTGATATATATCAATAAAGAGTTAAACGTTGAAAATTACTTTATTGTGCTATATATAAATTGTTGAAGTGTAAACTAATCTTTGTAGACATATTACTTACTTGTAAAACTTTTTAATAGTTAATAACTAAGTAAATGAGAAAAACAAGTGATATCAGAGCAGTTTGATGTGTATTAGAAACAATTCTAAAACTTTTTAAAATCAAAGATCCAGCATTTCTACTAATAAGGATGTACCACAACTCATAGATCCCAATAAAGGTAGTTATTGATCTACTGCCCCTAAGCTTGAGCTTTGCTAGTTTATCAAAAGTAAGAAAGAATGAAGTGTTTTTTGTTTGGCATCGAACCTTATCTAAACAAGTGTTTAGAGGAGGGTATATATAATCTCTTTAGCCTATGAGTTTTTGACCTCTTTTCCTTTTCAAGCTTTTTGACCCTCCTTTCCAAACTAGTAATTTCATTTTGCTGAGAGGAGGTGGTATTCTTCAAGTCAAGAACCTCCTTTTGTAAATTGGTGCATAAATCCATCAATTCATTAAGTTTCATGCTATCCTCATCACTTTGAAGTGTGTTACCTCTTGCGAGCAGGGAATCATTGGATTGTTTAGATATATTCTCAAACCTAGTTTGAGCAATTGTATCCCTCATGGTTTCTTGGCACCAGGGACCACCACCTGAACTAGCTCTTGGGGAACTAGATTCATTAGGTGTTGCCTTGGATCAGGTCTTAAATATGTTACCACTATCGTGCTCTGCATTTAAGCTAGAAGCAGTAGCGGCAGCCCTCACCAAACTGTCACCCAACTCCTTATGGACAACCTCATCTGCAACAATTTCTATAGGAGCACTAGACTAAGGTATATCAGTGTCCTTTCTTGAAGGCTGCCTAGGTTGTTGTGACTTTTGGGGTTGAGATGTTGATGGTTGTAAAATGGTGGGTATGTGTTGGGGATCAGTGGGAATGGGTGAACCTTCACCCATTTGAGGTTGCTTTTGTATCACCATTGTTGGAAACAAAGGTGTTACTCTACCAGAAGAACCTTTGCCTAACCTTCTCATATTTGAGAAAATCTTTTTAGTGTCAGAGGGTGCAATATATACTCTTATGAGTTGGTTTTTCAGCAAAATGTTTGTCAAAAAATACTTGCAAAAACCTTGGATGCATTAAAAATTTTCCAGACAAATTATCCAAGTTTCTAACCGTTTGTAGCTTAGCAGATAATGGCAGATGCCATAGTACTACTAAACTCATTCCAGGAAGTAGTCTTTGGACTTAGATAGTGTAAAATAGTATGAATTAGAAATTTCCATTGACGGAAGAAAAATGCTTTATAAAAAGTTAGTTTGTCAGAAATTTTCTCATACCTCATCAATGCAAGATTTTCGAAAATAGTAGAATTTGGGAAATACTTAACACCTTCATCATCTGCTAGTCAAAGATTTCTTCTAACAGATGTTTCAGTGATGATTATCTCCTTGCCATCTATTAGGGCATGTAACTGTACTTCCCCATTGATAGTTTTGGCCACAGCAGTAGACTAGAACTATTCAATACATGAAACATATATAGTGGGATTGACCGTTAACGAATACCTTATAGGATGTGCATTCATAAAATCCACTATCTATTCAAATCCATCACATTCTGTGGGTTTGGACAAGAACGCGATCATATTGTGTGAATCAGAAAACTTTAGATTCGCCATTTGTGTTGGGTTTTGAGATTGGATGATAAAATTGAGTTAGGGTTTGTAATTAGAGAGTATATTGAAGAATGAAATCGATTAACTGATTGATTGTGTGATTTAAACCCTTAATCGATGTATTTATGAAACACTACCCTGAACAACCCAGCAGTAGTAAGTTATGCCTAGCAGCATTAATTTTGAGTCACCAGCATTAACTCAAATTCCATTCCAAATAACTTTTTCATCACCAATCTAACACTTTTTTTTTGCTTTTCCTGCAAAATGTTAGTCCAAAAACAAAGAAAACACAAGCCATAACCATTTTCACAATGATCACAATATTTATTATACCTAATAGTAGTAAGTATAAACAAAAGCAGAAACTCTTAATGACTTGAATAATAGTACTAATTCATACAAAACTCTACAAAAACATAAAGAGATAAAAGACTTTAAAGATTTAACATTCCAATTGATAACGCTCAGAATGAGCATGTTTTTAGTTTTGTGATCGTTAGTTTTGTGCATCCTATTTTGTAATATTTATATGTTTTAGTTTCTTAATCATAAAAAAGTGTATATGCAAGTGAATGTAGCCAAAATACAAAAAAAGATGATGAAAAGACGAAGAATTGGGGTAATTATGCACATTTGGAAGATTCTAGAGATTTAAGCGAAGTTAGAAACCACGCAAGGACTCAGTGATTCAAAAGCACCAAGATTTCCATGATTCTATATCAAGAAAATATCGAGTTCTATAGAAGAAATCAGTCCACAATCAAGGATAAAACATGCAATGAGAAAAGTGAAAGAAAGTCAAAAATGTTAGTACAAGAGGCCTCCAGCCGATCGGCTGGAGCCCGCATCCGATTCGGATGGGGTGTTTTGTAAGGGAGCACCTGATCGGATGGAGTACATGCCGATCGGATGGACAATCCTGCAGTTACAAGTTTCACATTAAATGACGGCTTTACTTCCATTTAATCATTGAAGTCCGATCATTTCCAGATAATAACTCTTTGAGGACGTTTTTACTTGGCCATTAAGTGAATCCTATCTATATATTGGATCCTAGGCTAGTTTACTAAGTTTTGACATCCAAATTGGTAATAAACTTTATACCAAGGCTATTACTTTCTCAATTATATTGCCCAAAAGACTAAGAAAGCCTATGAAGAAGTTCAGAAGAGTGTTGAGGAGTTTTTTCGGGTTGTATTACTCAATTGGAGGAGCGTGGTTGCTATAGTTCCACGATTCTAGTTCTTGTAACTGTATGATAGGTATATCTTGTTTTATTTGCAATGAACTACTTTTACTTTAAGTTTTATGAAAGTTATGTTTGTTACATGTGTTCTATTGTATGAGTATTCTTATCTAAAGTGATGCATGGAAATCTTTCTTGTTTTATGAGTTTGTTTAAATAACATCTAGTCTTGCTTAATTTGTTGGTAAAAACTTTTAAAGAATAAAAAGGCTGAAAGGATTTTCTTCATGCTTTTATTCCAAAACGTTAGTGCACAAATTAGTATGGAGTATGATATGTGACAATCATCATGTTTGCTCATTAAAATAGATTTGAAATGATTTCATCACGAGAAAATGGCCGAAAGGATTGATAAGAACAAATAAGATAAGAAACGTTTTTTAAACAAATGGAATTTCAAAAGAATTACCATATTAGTTAAATAGCCCGAAAGGGTTAACTAATTAGGAGAATTCTTAACAATGATTTTTCATGATATAAACCATTGATTATAAATCATTTACATTTAGATTATGCATCTTGTAAATCATTTACATTTAGATTATGCATCATTACAAGTTACACCAAACTTTTATGAATACTCTATACAATTGGGACATGGATTACACACAAGTATATGTTTTTATTTATTGATCTTTGTTACTATCGAATTTTCGCTAAAGTGGACTGACAACCCTTTTTACAAACGCTTGTTATAATAAACTACAATCATCACAAATCCCTTTGGATGATCTCAACTTACCCACATTTACTCTTACGGACGAGTATACTTGCTCATATGTGTTAAATAGATAATCGGTAAAATCGTGTTCTATAAATTTTAAAACTTGTACACACACGTAACACATAAAGTTTTTGGTGCAGTTGTCAGGGATTTGATTAGATTTTATAATTTTATAAATGTTTGATTTTAGAAAATTAGTTTTTAAGAGATTTTTTTGGCCAGGACTACCAAACCGAATCGGTTGGATTCCCAACCGATCGGATGGAGCTCTCGGTAAAAAAATTTAAGTTTTGTTGTTTTTCTTTTTCTTTAGTATTTAATGTTTGGTTTATGTTTGTCTATGTTTAGTAAGTACTAATATTGCTTAGTTGCTTATTTAAATGATATGTTAAGTGATAGTTTTGCTATTTTTTATGACATTGTATGCTAATTTGGTTTATTTGATGTTTAGTTAATTAGTTGAGTAGTTTAATTCTGCAGTTATTGATTGGTTAAAAGTAGTTTAAGAGTCTTTTCATTAAATTGTTGAGTAATTAGAGTTTAATTAGTTTTTTTTTTTTTTTTTTTTTTTTTTTTTTTTTTTTTTTTTTTTTTTTTTTTTTTTTTTTTTTTTTTTTTTTTTTTATAACCATGGTTTCCGACTTTTTGCCGACTAACCCACGGGGTTTGAACCCACCGCAATACAGACTCAAACCAGGTGAAGCTCTCCTTTTTTAGGAGGTTGGCGTGGCTACTTAAGGTTGTTTGCACCTAGCAGGAATTGCACTTGAGACCTCACATATTCTAAAGTGATAGTCACAAGCCCTTTTACCAATAGGCCACCCTTAATTAGTAGTTAATTAGAGTTAATTTTCATTTTTAATAAAGTCATTAAATATCTATACTATATAAAGCTTGTACCCCTTAATTTAATGTGGAAGTGAATTGTGCACAAATGGGTGGTACGGTACAAGGTAGTTTAAGCAAAATCTTAATTATATGAATTCCACGAATTTACATCTGCATACTTTAATGGATCCGCAGTTACAGAACATGAGAGGGCTGCAGTTAATTACAGACGAGGGGTATACCAACAGCAGCAATTAAGATGAATATGAAGGGAAGAATACAAAGGGTTCGGCAGTTAACAATCATTATCTATATTCAGTTTTAATGATTTATAAAATAAATGAGTTCTACTTCCCCCATAAAAACACCAACATTCATTTGATTCCCACCCATTCATTAGTTTTTCATATTAATGTGAGACCAGTTACAACCACGATCCAACTATAAATTGCCACATTGTTTTGTATGTGCCGGAACCACCCATTTCACTCAAACACAACAATCAAGACGAGACCAGATTCACAAACAACAAGCCTACATCTAATCCCTATATCAATCTCAGTCAACAAAAAATCCCGTAAACAACTTATGGCTACGACAACAAATAACCAAAACAAACCATATTCCATCTACCCTTTTCGAACCACAGCCCTTTCAAACAAGCAAATCCAAACCATCTCCAAACAACAACCACCACAGTAATCCCAAATCCTCAACACACAAACACGAATAAAAAATAAACTAAACTAACAAAGATGTCAGCTCTTTTCTTTATGTACTCACATATTCGAGTAAAATAAAACATCATCATAGATCGTGTTGAAGCTTAACTTCATTTTTAATATCCGAAAATTATAAAGATAGAATAACAACAAATCTGTTATCATTCTTTCTTTTATTTCGGTTAAAGATACGAAATCAACAAACAAAAATTTGCACCTACCCGAGACCTCAGTATGAGATCTTGATGTCGTGTTTATCTTTCTTAGATCGTATGTTTTCGTGGTTGGCTTGAAGGGTTTGTTATGCATTTCGTTTCTCTTAATCAAGAATGGAATGAAAAGATTTGGTTCGTCTGATGGGTTTAATGATTTGTAGAGAGGATAGTTAGAATGGGGGCGGGTTATAATATTTTTAGGGTTAACTGTGAGAAATTAGGGTATGACATTTTCTTTGTGCCTATACAAGTGATGGATTGGATCGGGTTTTTCATTTGGTTATGGACTAAATCAAATATTGGGTTTGTGGACTGAGCATATCATACTATTAAAATTTTGCATTTCTATAAATTGTGTAGATATATATGTAAAGAATTGAATGGCCCTGGATTTTATTCACCGCAAAAGTAGATGTCAAATCATTCGGATTATATACAATATATATGTTCAGATAGTCATATTCACAAATACGCCAAAGCATCGATGTGTCCAATCCTTCCGTAATATTTGAATTAAATCAAACATCTTCACACTTTTACATTACGTGTCTTTTGAGATATGGTCATAGAGTACCAAGTAGTCACACGAAACTATCAAGCTATCAACATACAACAATAACATTACTTTATTTTTGCTATACACCTAAATGAGGAGGAGATATCATATGTAAGTAGTATATAATAGTTATATTTAAGTTTTTAGCATTTGATGTAACTTATAATAAGTCAAGTATTATTTGTAGATTATGTGTGTTTAGTATGTTAGTTTTTATGTAACAATCAAATAAGTATTGTCGGTTTAACTTGACGTCTCAATTTTACCTATGAAGAGCTATTATCTCTTTTAACAAGTGAACAAAATTGACTCATATGTTTAGTAGATCGGTTATTGCAATGCTCATTAATTGACGAGCTAATCAATTTTTGTCTAAAAAATTTGAGTTTTTTTATACATTCGATATAAAACAACTCATCTATGCACAATGCATTACCATTAACATCTTAAAATTCAAAAAACTGCTTAAAACTGAATATTACCACAGGGGTCAACATTATATTGAATATCACCACACGGGTCAACATGATACTGATTATAACCGCATGGGTCAACATATAACTAAAATCTTAAGGATTTACCAGTTCATTCTCATATCTCACAGTGCAACTTATAATTAGCATGAAATTTCATTTGGTAGGGATGACAGGTAAACATTACGTTACGTTCAAAACCCCTCTATGCACAATGCATTACCATTAACATCCTAAACTTCAAAAAAATACTTAAAACTTGCAATGTAAACTCCTCATTTATACATTGTATATAAACCAACCCATCTATGCACAATGCATTACCATTAACATCCTAAACTTCAAAAAAAATGCTTAAAACTTATATTTTTTTATTTATAAAAAAATCCCATTTATAACGGGCCACGGTCTAAATGGGCTCGGCCCCGAACAGGCACGGGAGTTAATGGGCTTGAGCTAAACGAGCTCGAACCCATTTGTAAATTATAATAACAAATTAAAAAAGTTAAGTGTAAGACATAAACAAGAGTTCAATAGAGTCTAAACCCATTTTTAACCCCTCATTTATACATTGGATATAAAACAACCCCTCTATGCACAATACATTACCATTAACATCCTAAACTTAAAAAAAATTCTTATAACTTACATTTTATATTTATAAAAAAACACATTTATATTTAAAATTTTACTACAACGTAAATAAATAATATATCACAATCAACCGTCATATGTTGCGTCTGCACCAACATTACGAAAAAAACACATAATTATTCAGCAAACAACCCGTCCCGTGCATCGCACGGGTTGTATAAAGCCTCGTAAGTTTAATCTTTTTATTTTTTGATAGTTAATTAGAGTTAATTTTCATTTATAGTCATTAAAAACAATTTAAGAGTTGTTTTATAAAATGAAATAAAAAAACATTTTGTGTGGAAAATTACTCCAGTTGATCGGTATGCGCCCGCATCCGATACGGCTAGACGATTTTGGTTTTAAGATTTGTCACCAACCGATTGACTGGTTAGCATGCCGATTCGGATGGACTCTCGGTAAAAATTTTGATATTTTTCAATTTTTTTTGTTGTCACTGTTTTTCAGTGTTTAAATTTGCTTGTTTACTTTGTATACTTTCATTTTAAGTATGTTTCGATTATGACTAACCCCTAATGCTAATGATTTGGATTTTGTGTTTTGTTGGTTATGTTATAGTTGTTACTTACCTTAGTAGAATGGAAAACCTTTGTGAAGTTTCTGAGTACTTGAGGAATTTGGAGGAAATGTTCAAGGATAGCGAGGATTCCTTGGAGCGTTTAGGAAGTATGCTAGAGGAAAGTAAGATGGAACTCGAGAATTTAGAAGTAGTTGGAGAAAACCAAGTTTGTGAATGAAAGAGAACAAAGTTGTGGTGTTAACAAGAGCTCCACCTAAGGAGTTTGACTCACCATTCATGAGGTTTGCTACACCATGGTGTAGAAGGGGTTAAGGCTTGGGATGCGCAGTTGAACATGGAATATGGTGATAACCATATCACCGAGGATGTGCTTGATAAACTTGGGTATGTTAGGCTTAATTATGAAGATTACGGTAGAAAGAAAGTGAAGGATGTGCGTGTTAACATTCATGGTCACATTTTCAAGGTTGATTTTGTTGTTATTGACTATGGAAAAACGGATGAACTAGAAGTTGTGTTCGGGAGAGATTTTCTAGTAACTACTAAGTGTAAGCTTGATTTTGCACTTGAAGAAATGAGGATCGATATTACCGAGTTGGAAGAATAAAAGGAAATGGAAGTTATGATTGCGGAGCTATGTGATAATATGGAAGAAGTTAAGGATGAAAAGGTAGAAGTTGTCAAGACGAGAAAAGCTAATAGGAAGAAAACAACCCTTAATAAGTTAACCCGACCTTCAACCGCCAAGAGTGAGGATTCCACATCATCACCACCCACGCCACCACCAACTTTTACACCTTTAACCCAAGAGCAAAAATAAGCTAACTTAGAGAATTTGGAGAAGAAATTTAATGAGCTTAGGGAGAAAAAGCCCGTGATCGAAGTGTTGAATAATTATATGACTTATCGTAAGAAGTTAGACGCGGTTATGATGGCGAGGTCTAGGCTTGAAGATAAAGATTTTGATGAAGAGGAAAGAGCAAATTATTGAGAATGGATTGCCAAAGAAAATAGGTGATCCGGGAAACTTTGTGTTGCCAATTAAAGTGAGTGGCACAACTCCTTTGTACGCATTGGCCGACACCGGTTCGAATGTAAGTGTGATGCCATACCCTTTATACAAAAAGTTAGGACTTAGTAACTTTCAATCGAATCAATCTAACCTTACTATGGCCGATAACTCTCAAGCAAAGGCTTTGGGTGAGGTGAAGAATGTAAGAGTACAAATTGGGTACCAAGCTTTTCTAGTCCAACTCAAGAATTTGGAATGGGGACCCGACGATCCAAGTACATACAAGAAGGAAGACGGAGACGGAGAATGGCATGTTAAGTTCAATATTGTTTGCCCGAGTGGAAGAAATTTTGCTAGAAAATTCAAGACATAAAAGACAAACCGAAAGTTATCCGGTAAATTTCAAAGTGAGGATATCCTCAAGCATGAATACTTTCAAGGATGAAGAAGATCAACAAGTTTGAAGAATAAAGCACAAGCTTGTGCTAATTGTTTGTTTCTTTTATATTTTATGCATTTTAGTTATTTCAATATTTGCATTTCGGTTATTTCTTTTAAGGTTTATGTTTAAGACTTATTATCGAGGTTTTTATGATTATTAGGTTTATGTTTTTAGTTTGAGATTTTCAGTTTTAGTTTTGGTTTTAGTTAGTAGAAAATAGACTTGGACAATTTGGTAGACCAAGTGTGGTGTGAAAATTTACATACAAAACAAGTATTTTTGAAATAAATTTCATTTTTACTTTCTCCAACAACACCACCAAAGTGTGTAGACAAGAAAAAGTGAATTTTTGCAAAAACACAAACCGAATCGGTTGGATCATGAAGCTGATCGGATGGAGTTGATTATATATACCCACAATTTAAAAATGACAAGAAACCCACACACACACCAAATCCACCAAATTGGGTCCAAGAAATTCGACAATAAGTGTTAATTTGAAGTTACAGGAGTGTTTAGAGATCATCCATGGCTCCAAAACAAGTAAGTAACATCATTAATTTCGTTTAATTAGGTCTTAATTCGGATTTATTAAATTAGGTCATAATTTGGGGATTTTGATAGACTTCGAATTGAGATGCAATCTTTTAGGAATAAATGGGTAATTGATAGAGGAATACATTGCAAAAAGAATTACATTGATTGATTAAGTTTAGAGAGAGAATTAATTGATTGAATTTTTGTTGATCCCAGTTATGTACTTGATCGAATTCCGTTAGCTTGTAAAAGGTTAAGTTATTTTAGATAAATCTAAAACAACTTATGTAGAAACTGTCTTGAGTTTATCAAATACTATGCGGAATCTAATATTTAATATTAAGAAGAACTATTTTGATGAAACAGTAAAACACAAGAACACAATTAAACAAACAAACGAAGCTTCAATATTATTACTAATAAGAATACTCAAAAGTATTAGGGTTACAACCCTGAAGCTAATCAACTTTATCAAAAATTACGTATATATCTCAATGCCTTAGGACCTCCTTTTATAGATTAAGGAGTCCTAGTCGGCTTACAATAACTTTCCCTACAAGAAAAATCTTTTTTAAATATTTCTATACTTATCTAAACATATCAAACCGACTATACAATGTATCTCTTTAGCAGTATTAACTAAATACTCTAGCAGTCTTAACATTTACTCTGGCAGAATTAACTCTTCAGCAGTTGTAATTTCTGAACTAGCAGCAGTACCTTTGTTCTAGCGGCACTAACTACTTAGTGTATTTTCTTTGAAGTTCAGTAGCAGTTGTTATCTTCTAAGAGCAGCCTTAACTTTCACCAGCAGTCTTAACTTTTGCATTAGCAACATTAAACACTTAGAACATTATCCTTGAAGTAGCATGAGCAGTCTTAATACCATAGAGCAACAGTATCATCCATAAGATCAGCAGTAACGTAAACAACAACATCTAGAAGTCTTTGAATCCCAACAATTTTCGGATCCAATTAGGTCAAAACTTTGAATCAAATTGGTTTTCAATTGATGATTCCGAGATGTTATAGGCTTGTTTCTAAGTGATTTTAGGTTACTGCATTGTTGATTAGAGCACCAATTAAGAAATTGAATTTCCAAATTATTTTTAGTGTTCTAGGAATAATTAAGAAATCATGTGGAAATGTTTGGGATTGATGTAGGGACGAATTGAGGATGGAGAAATCGACATATGATAACATCAAATAGTTTTGATAATTTAGTGTTAATTTCCCCCTATTATGCTCATCTTTTATATCGTTTTACTAGAATATATACTCTTATTTGTTTATATTTCATTTTCAGGATAAAAATGAGCATTGGAATGAAGAGACGCGGATTTAGAAGGTTATTAATGAAAATATTTGAAGTATGCTGATTTAACACTAACTACGGCGTAGATCATCTCTCAACCTACGTCGTAGCATCCTTTTACACTAAAGACTGAAGTCAACGCTGACCAAGAACTACGACGTAACTAACTTTTTGGTTACGGCGTAGATATGAGTACGAGACTTCTACGGGCGTAACACACCTTGATGTTACATCGTAGATCTTCCTTCAACACTTAGAAGAATTTTGTGATCCAAGATGGAGTTACGACGTAACCACTCATTAGGTTACACCGTAGAATGGTGTACGAGAGTTCTACGACCGTAAAAACTCATCAAGCTACAGTGTAGTGACAGGATTCAGAGGCTACGACGTAGTTAACCCTAGGGGTTACGCCGTAGCAAAGTCAAGACTATATATACCAGACCTAATTTCGCATTTTAAATATAACTTTTCACACACAGAAATCAGAGGAGGAATTAAGGATCAAGGAGGATGAAGTTCTGCAAGCATACAAGTCATTTCCAAGGAAAAATTAACGCATCACAATCATAAGTTTTACCATTTACATTTTGTGTATCGAATTCATGTTTTCGTTTACAGTGTTGAATATGGATTTTTCTGCACATTTTAATATGAGTGGCTAAACACCTTTGGTGTTAGCCTTGTGATGAAATTGTTATGATTATGATTTAGTTTTCTCGTATCCGTATCGTTTTATTTGCATACTTTCTTAGCGTATTTTGGGACACCCTTGTTTTGGTAGCATTGAAGTTTGGTAGTTCCTATGAAGCTAGGAGAATTGACCATAGGACCCATAGTGAATAAGGGTGTGTTTAGTGATAAGAATTGACCATAGGACTATCACTATTCGTGTGGGAATTTTAACAAACGACCACTTATCAAACGACATTGCTTAAGGAATTAGGGGGGATCTAAGTTCCGACCGGCCGGATCCCGCTAAATAAGTCTAAGTTAGTAGAGACACTTAATGACTCTTCCATCTTGTATGACCATCAAACTCTTATAATCATTAGGTTACGGAATAGGGCAAGGTGGAAGATAGGATTGGACGATTTGACCATCTGAGTCTAGTCGACTTGAATCCCCCGATGAAACAATAGGATGCATTTTATAGAAAACTAATCATGATAATAACAAGAGTAGTAATTAGGTTAACACTTCTCTCCCTATGATATCTCTTTTACTATTTAATTTCTTTTGTTTATTTTATTTTATTAGTTTAATTAATCAATTACAAAACCCCCCTTTAAAACCAGTGACATTAGAACTTAGATATATTCCGCACGCATAGCTATTGGGACGACCTCGGCTTTACCAACAACTATACCATACACGACTGGGTACACTGCCCGATAGTGCATTAGGTAGACCTTAGGTAGACGAGACAATTGTAAATTTAAAACCTGGTCAGTAAAACCTGCATCAACATAAGAGTTCAAATAAAAGATAGGAGTTGAGTAGAATAGATAGGAATTGATCAAGAATTAGACGAAAGGCTTTTGCCTTCTGTAGAATGCCCAACCGAATTGGATGCGCGGGCATGCCAATCGGTTAGACTGGGTTCATAGTTCCAGCCAATCGGCTGGAGGGCATGCCGATCGGTTGGAACAATCTGTTAAGGAAAAATGAAAATTTTACAGTTGAACCTAGGGACTTCTATAATGTGCAGCGTTAGTTCTAATACTATTATTCTTTAATATATTTGTGATTTCTTCAATGAGTAGTTGATTTGGTTATGATTAGGACACCTGTGTGTTCTAACGTCTAACGCAACATGTCTTACAAATGTTTTACTTTAAGGATGTTGCAGGTGGATCAGGCATGGAAAAAAGGACTAGAGAAGCCACCAGGAAGAATGAACAAATGCCAATTTCGGAATTTCATCCTAACCTTTTATGGAGAGGGGAAGATCCAATTGTTCGGAAATCTTATAATGCCATTCTTCTTACTATTGGTGGACATTCTCAAAGAATTATTAACTGGAAGGCAATGGAGGAGCTCGGTTGTCATGAATTTCTAGAAGATATCTTCCTCATTAGGATTTTGTGGAACAGGAAAATATTAACTTCGAGAATGTGGGAAAGGGCATTTAATATCAGAGAACCAATATACAAGGAATGGTGCCTAGAATTTTTGTGTTCCATGAGTATGAAACTAGAAGTTACTGATATCGGGGTTACAACAGACAATTGTTTTGATTTCAGACTTGGAGGTAAGAAGCATGAAGTTACGCCATTTTAGTGGAGAAAGGAGTAAGAATAATTTTGATGCACATTGATATTGGAATAGAATTAGCATGGAGGATAAGCTCGTATACACGGAAGGTAAGGTTTCGTCAATCAAGAAACCAATTTTACAAGTACTACACTGGATTATAGTACAATCATTGTTACATAGAACTTCCGATGTTGATTTGATTTTCCAAGATGATTTATGGGTTTTACAAGCATTAGAAGAGAAGCATCCCTTGAGGCATTTGAATATAGCTTGGGTGATAGTGCAACACCTGCACCAATGCGCGGCCGTAGGGACAAAGAATTACATATGTGCGGGTCATTTTATTTCACGGATAGCCAAGAATCTTGGGCTATTTTCTGAGAAGGAAATGAATCTTTTTAGCAAGCCAGTTATTCCATTGAGCATTGACATCAAGGGGTTCACGCACCTCAGAGAAAGCAGGAACGAGAAACTCAAAGGACTTCCAGAAGTTTTGGATGTGTTACCAATAACAACCTGGGACGGTTGATCACTGTTTGTTTTCAAAACAATTATGTGTGTTGAATTATTTATATCTCTACTTTCTTAACTCTTTTCTTTAGGATTAATAACATACTTTAACTTTGGTTTGTTTGTTACAATTCATTTTGGTTTGTTTTAGTACTTGCTTGTTTGTTTGTTTCATACATTTTTGCAGTTAAGCAAGGTTGATATGCAGGAAGCTTATTGTTGGTCAATACTTGGAGTTGGAGAACTCATTTGCTTATTTGTGATCAAATATGCATATTGCGTATTTACCCCGGCAATACCTTTTTAACTAAATTTTTCCCATTTCCTTTACTTCGAAGTTCATTCTTATTACGTTGAGGACAATGCAAAACTTAAGTGTGAGGGAGGGAAGAAAATAGGGAAAATGGTATAATTTTTAAATTTTTTATTTTTATTTTTAGGTTAAATTTTAGAGTCGAGTAACTAGAATTCGTTCGCCCTTGATTATCTAGTCGTTTTCATACGTATGTTATATCTATATAAAAAACAACTAGATTATTTCAATGGTAAAATGAGGCTATTTGAAAATTTTTGGAACTTAATCAAATTATGAGAAAAATTTTTATTCTGGATTCGATAACATTTACTAGTGCATGTTATAACCTTTTTCACTTAAATTATGAGGATTTAAGCCTTTTTGTATAAAGCATACATCTATGCTATATATTTTGCTATGAGTGTGCCGGTGATTATGTTGATTCTAGAATTTGTACTTGTTATGCATTACGGTTAAAATCACTTTCGAGTGATAAAAATATATTCAAGTGATAAGAGGCAACTTATGATTTACACCAAATGGCCATCCGTTTACAAATAATTTTTGCTA
This sequence comes from Artemisia annua, assembly GCA_014162995.1. NCBI lineage: Eukaryota > Viridiplantae > Streptophyta > Magnoliopsida > Asterales > Asteraceae > Artemisia > Artemisia annua. The sequence goes on along the minus strand of LBNU01032285.1, from coordinate 129,880 downwards.
ACCACATCGGTTAGTTAACCTCGTATTTGAAACCCATTTGTTAGCGTTTATCTTTAAAGCTAGATACCCTTAGTTCAACCTTCTGAATCATTCATTTTCTCTTGATTAAATCCAGAAAATTACAAAAATATTTTACACTTTACACCTTAGCCTTATCCGAATCAAATTCATTTGAAGTTCGAAAGCTATTTATTTTTTGATGATTATGCATTGACCACACTTTGAAATGTGTATGCGTTGTTTCAACGAAGAAGGAGGTCGCTACTCTAATTTGTATTTTTTTTGTAGCATGTGCTCATCCAAAGTGCGGGGGCGACGCAGAAAGGAGAAAGTTTAGTTTGTTAAAAAAAGTGTGAATAAAGTGAATAGCCAATGTGCTATAATGTATGAGGTATCAATTATCCAATGTGATAAGAGGAGATAAGTAAGTATATATAAAGAGTCGGAATAATGATCGAAGAAGTTTGGAAAGTAATCATTTATGGTATAAAGAGTCGGGAATGGAGTTTGGACTTGATTACTATTCTTCATTTTGTAGAAACTAAATCACAAATAATTCCCATGCCTTATCCTTTCTTTTACCAAATTACTTTATTCCTTCGGATATAGTAATGGCTTTGTGAAAATATGTAGTACGTGATATTTTAGTGACCATCCGATTTTTGAATAAATCGAATAACGCGCTAGCGATCTAGTACGTATTTTGGTGACCATCCGTTATGCCAATGACGCGCCAGCGATCCAAGATACACTCTGGTGACCATCCGTTGTTTGGCTAATCAAAAATTTGCGCCAGCGATCTATTGTATTCTTGTATGAAATGTTTGAACATTAGCCGGTAACCTTTCTAACCTAAACCCAAATAACATAACAAGCAAAACTACTTCTGTGAAGTGAAGTAAACGACTATAACTAGATTACATTTCACTCAAGCGACTCGAAACGTAACCTACAACTTCTTCCGCCTGCGAATCTTGATATCCCAAGCATCAAAGATAGCCAATTGATCTTCAGTTAGATCATGAGCATTGCACACATCCTTATCATCATCATCATCATATGAATCATATGGATCATCCTCCTTATTTTCTTTCCAGCGTGCGTTCAAGATCTTGGTCCTCTATCCACTCTTACATGACTCTGAAGCCATAAAGTCCTAGTTTCGTCAAAAACATGTTCCACTTCCCCATCACTATCTTCATCAGCATTAACACTCGAAAAACTCGGTTGGGTGCTTGTTCCCATAGGTTTCGCTGTCATTAGATTTCCATCATTACCCATTGGTGCAAGCTTCCCCTCGAGCATTTTATATTCAATATCTTGAATTTTTCTAGCTATGGAAGTTAGACTTTGACTGCCATTAACATTAGAAGCACTATCCACATTAATCGGATCCACAACCATTTAGGAGCCACATTAGAAGTACTAGAAATAGAACTAGCATTAAAATTAGTCCCTTTACCAGTTACATTACCCTCCTCGAAATCAATGTCGAACTCTTTGGACAATAGGTCAAACTTATTTGACGTATTAACAACATTTTTAGAAGACGAAGTAAGATTATGCTTACCACCATTTGTCGTATTAGAAGCACCAATTACCTTGCCATCCTTAGCTGAACTAGAGGTTTTAGAAGTAGCGGAGTTAGCATTCGGTCTATATTGGATTTTAGAACCCACATTTAGACCAACCTTCGATCCGTCTTTTGCATTACCAATTTTCCCACTTTTGCGTTTCTTTACAACAACTTGAAACCCATGATTAGGCTTTACAGTAACTGGAACTGGATCAACCACTTTTTTGGACATTGATCAATAGTATGACCAAATATCTTGCATGAAGGACATCGTAGCGGTTTTCACTCGTATTCAACCCGGATACTTTCCATAGTGAAACCCGAATGATCAAGTAAATGAATTGCTATCGTTAAGTTATCCTTTAAGTCATCTTTTAAGTCAACATCAGTCCATATCTCAATTAACGCCCTAGCAAAACTGCTTCTCCCCCATGATTCCAAATACATTGTGCTTATGAACGCATCAAACATTTAAGAGTACCAAGATTAGTCGCGATAAGGCTTAACCCGTCCTCTGAAAAGGCCACCAATGGAACATCAAGGAGCTTAACCCACACTAGAACATGGGTTAGATCTTCTTTCAAAAGATTAGTGTCCATCGTCGATGTTTTAAAAATAACACGATTATTGTGGATCATTCACGGATCACCCTCTAACACATCCTCCAAACCCTTCTTCAAACCAAATTTGAATAAAAAGAATCCCTTTGCATTCATCATAACTTTCATAATACCAAATTTTGCCCAAGGGCGTTACGAACATAGTACTCCACTACTGGGAAAGCAACGCGTAGATCTCATAGCAATTAGAGCATTGATTTATTTGTTTGTGAGTAAATGGGTTCATTTATTTCAAAAAGAATAAGCTGCCACACAATTTTAGTTACAAAATAACATAACTTTAGTTTCAGCAATCATTTTTTCGTTATAGTCATGTCCGTTTTGATCATTTTATAAAATCGAAACAACTTTATAACTCTAATTTATATTTATTTATAGGTTTAAGTCCATATATTAGCAACGTACTTTCACCATTTTACACATCTAGGTAACCAACTAATTTTATTACCAATATAGTCATTAAAACCGTCTAATTTTTGACGATACAGTAAATATGACATGCTGATTTCCATGTAGATAAATAATTATTTTTTTATTTCCACCTGGACACTAAAATTATTTTCACATATTATTCACATTCTTCATATTTTCCATATAGATTATTATACTCAAAGTTAAATGACTAATTCGCCCTTTGTCTTCTTCCTACACACATAAAAACTCATCTTTATCTTCAATCTTCATCTTCCTCCTTTAAAACCCAAACATCATCACAAACACAGATGTGGAAAAATAAGAATAATTCATTCATCTACATACTTTTCTTATTCTCAACATACATAATCAATACAACACCAAACCCTAATCATAAACTCCCTTTCTTCATCTACCCACCTTCTCCACTGCCGCCGTCGCTGATGCTACCATCGCGAGACAAAAATGTCATCAACACTACCGACGCCTCTTTCCTTCTTTATTTCTTTTCATTTGTGTTCTTGGTTGAATAAAAAGTCAAAATTTTGTATTATTTTCTTCAAAAAGATCAATTGCTAAGGTTTCAAGAAAGACTAAAATAAGTCTTAGAACTGGAATATAAAGAATGAACAATCAAACTCGTCTTTTGCTTGAGAAATTAAAACATATAGGATTAAAGATTCATGAATGAATTAGATCCGAAAATCCAGGTCTATAAATACCCAGATTGACAAATTGGTTAGATCCGAATAGTTATGAGTTAGTGTTTGTGTGTTTTGTAAGATCATATGGGGCAGGGTTGGGTACGACGGCGGAAGTGGAGGAGGTTACACCAGATTTTGTCATATGTGAAAGGATCTTTGTGAGTTAATGACGAGATGAATTGAATAAATGTATTTCTATTGTTGTTTGATCGGGATTTTGAGTATTATCATTAGATCCAACAGTTTTATATGTAATTTGATTAGCAATCAAGTCTATCATTTACCATTTGTATTTCTATTTGTGTGATAATTTTTTGGATTCATCAAATCACACTTGAGCTCGCCAGAAAATTGATGTATTTGTAGTGTTTGTCGGAAAATTGAGTTAGCCGGAAAATATGAAGATTGCCGGAAAATATGAAGATTGCCGAAGAAGATGGTGGTTGCTGGAGAATATGTATTTGTGATGACATAAGCATAAATATGTCACATAAGCTAACACGTAAGTATAAAAAAATAAAAATAAAATGCCAAATAAGCTTGGTTACCGGTTTACCAGATAGACTGTGAACATATTTACCACTATATCGTAAAAAATTAGCCGATTTTAACGATTATATTAGCAATAAAAAAGTTTCGTTATCTAAGTCTGTAAAATAGTGAAAGTATATTGACTCGAGGCACCCACCAGTAATATGAGGACGAATGTTTTAACATACTACTTTTAATTGGTACACCAAATAGATTTTGTCTCTATTCATTTCAACCTTAAATACGGTCGCTGGAAAAAAAAATTAGTATACAGTAAAAAAGAAAGAACATACCTGTGTCCGAATAGGTTTAGCATCGCATTTACCTTTTTAGGGCCGGGGGCACGAGTATCGAAGAAATTTGGTAACATACAACAGTTAGATCATACGCAGTGGTAACTTAAGTTACAACTTAACTCAGCGCCACGTCAGTGCCACATCAGCTTTAACACTTTCACCTTAACTAAAAAAAATACCCACAATAATAACTCAACGTTGACTCACTTTAACTCAACTTTTCAAATATTTTCAATTTCAACCCTAAACTAAAATTAATACTTCATTTTTTAAAAACCATAACATTAATTCTTAAAATATATTACATTACGAAAAAAAAAATTAAAAAAAAAAAAACCATTACGAAATTGAAAATACATTACGAAATAAAATAATAAAAATCAATACGAAATTAAAAAAAAATTACGAAATAAGAAGACATAAAAAAAAACGTTACAACACACCACAATTACTTATTCTTGACGCTTTGGCAACCCGTATTTTTCAATGATTCGGTCATTTTCCATATTGACCATCGCCACAAATTGTGGATCCCTGCCGGCAGTGTCGATCAACAAAAACTCAAACTCCCTCGTCCGTATTGACAAGTATTGGTTTTCAGCGGTCACTTGGTAAGCCTTAGACGCATCTTCACGTTTAGCCCGATACTCCTCGCGCAAAGCGTCCCCGAATTGGGCCGACGAAACAGATCATCCGGTACTCGTGCCCCCGGTGCTTGCCGTTGTCTCGGATTTTTGCTTCTTCGCAGCCCGCTTTTTTCCCATCAGGCGTGGTTGTGCATCATGACCAAACAATGCCTCGTTTGCTTGGCTTGGACATTACCGGTTAAATCAACCGTCTCCGGTGCGTCCCATTTCTTATGAGTACGCAAAACACCCCAAGCCTCCTCATTATTAAACGACGCGTTTTTCTGCTCGTTACGATAAATTTCTTTGGCCCGTGTGAGGATATCCATTTCATTTTCTCCACTTTTTTGATCGCGTTCGGCAAGTTTTAAACACGCGTTGAACTTTCCGCAATCACGGTTCAACGTTCTCCACTTTGATTGTATCATATCTTTGCCGCGTCGATGATAATTCTTTTTATTGAACTCATTTTGAACCCGCTGCCAAAACATATCTTTAGATTGGGAACGACCGACTTGTTCATCCTCGCTTGCGGCCACCCAACACGTTGCAAGTAATTTTTCTTCACTTGCTTGCCAACGTTCAACTTTGTTGCCTTCTTCGTTTTCGTCATCATCATCGATTGATTCTTTGTTTTTTTTGGACTTTCGTTTAACACGAGTTTTGGTTTTCTTTGGAGGAGACGTAGGTGTTTCGGGAACTTCGTTAGTTTCCGTTTGGGAATGTTGGGATTGTTGAGTGAATTGGAGATTTTGGAAATTGGAATTTAAGGTGTTTTGTTGTTGGCTTTCTTGCCAAAATTTTAAAGCTTGATGTTGTTGGAAAAGTTCTTGACTCGACATACCGAATNGAACTCATTTTGAACCCGCTGCCAAAACGTATCTTTGGATTGGGAACGACCGACTTGTTCATCCTCGCTTGCGGCCACCCAACATTCTTTGTTTTTTTTGGACTTTCGTTTAACACGAGTTTTGGTTTTCTTTGGAGGAGACGTAGGTGTTTCGGGAACTTCGTTAGTTTCCGTTTGGGAATGTTGGGATTGTTGAGTGAATTGGAGATTTTGGAAATTGGAATTTAAGGTGTTTTGTTGTTGGCTTTCTTGCCAAAATTTTAAAGCTTGATGTTGTTGGAAAAGTTCTTGACTCGACATACCGAATAGGTTTGGGTTCTCCCAATTCGGATTTGATGATGAACCCGCGTATGGGTTCCCCCATCCACCGAGGAGGTTCGTAAGCGAGTCGCTGTCGTTGTTGTTTCCTTGAGACATTTTTTTTGGCTATTAGAGTTGTAGTAGAGAATATAGTGAGTAGTGAAAGTGTGGAAAATGAAGTGTGGTAAATGGGTATTTATATTGGTTGTAAAAAGGTTTTGGAAAATGGTTATTTTATTTTATTTTTTTTTAAACAAATCTAGCCGTTTGTATACGTTAGGGGGGTAAAAAATGTAATTTTTTTGAAAATATATCCGTTAGTGTACGTTTAAAGGGGGGTGAAGTGATTTTTTTTTTTTTTTTTTTTTTCAAACGCAGCTTGTTAACTCGCGTTAGCCACTTAACGTGGCACGTTAAGGTGGAGTTAACGCAAGAACATGCAACGAGTAACTCGAGCTTAACGCGCGTTAAGCCCTCTTTAACGCAAGAAATACGTTACCGATGCGTATGCTATTAGAGTTAAGAGAGCAGCAATATACTTTTACGAAAAAGCATCTATATAAATCAGTTTAAGTTGTTCATTCTCTTAAATTCTCAATAAACACGATTTTTTAATGATTATTGACAGGAGGACTTTACAACTTCAAAACATATGAACCAGAAAACCGAAATGTTCATACTAAGTTATTTAGTATCACGGGTTTGACGGATTCGAAGATAATGCTGTAACCCTTTTCAGTCGGATGAAACGCATCCCAAAATAAATACTTCGAAACATCATCACACAATGGAGATTTCGGGTTGCATCCAAAATCTGCCTCTATTAAACCAGTTCCGCAACAACCCTTGTGAACTTCCTCAAAGCCTATGTAAGACAACACGAAAAGATGAATACGTTAGACACAATATAATCAATAACGACGTTAAATAACATGATCAATATATCAGTTTGCTAATATATATGGAGTTACCATATTGAGTCTTGTGTTGAACCATGTTGATAATAGGAGTGTATATATCCGCGTACACTACCCGTGTCCCCGGTCTCTCAAGACCTTTAAGATTATTTTCTAGCATTTTATTGATATCTCTTGATAAGGAATTAAGATTTTCGATACATTCGCGACCTGTGATGGGTTGCTTTGAATTGATAGTAATGATAGCCGGCTCGCATCCAATTGGAGGTACACCTACCACTGCTATCTTCTTTGCACCCTCATCCAACAAATCCTGTGATTAGTAAACATTTACTCGACTTAATTATGGATTATCAGTACTAATTAGGTGTTGTTGCATACTTGCATTATGTCATTTACTCATAAATTCTTACTTTGTTTCAAGCTGATTTTAGAGATAGCAAATAGTTATACTAGAATGGTTGTTGAACTTGTATATATTTTAGCATATTATTGTTCTAGATTACTATTCGCCTATTATATATGTACCGATTTCATCATAACTTTATTTATTTTGGGAGCTATTGGTCAATATGGTTAGCTCCCGACTTTAGGAGAGTTGGCATATGTTTCAATCATGAAGGTGTACGTTGGGCAATCACATGAAATGATCTACCATTATTAGGGGCAGTTGAATTTGAGTTAATGGCAGTCAGCTTGGAGTTGTTCGCCATCAATAATGAACTCCCTCATGTCACGTAAAATGCACACAAAGATATTAATGTAGCAAGGAAGATTACAAACCTTCAAGAATTGTTCAACTAGTTGCCACTGAAATTTCTGATACTCTTCAATAGTAGGATACTCTTTTTTTCGAATGGTGATAGGTCCGTTGTAGTTGAAAGTGAAATCATTGGTGCCGGAGCTAACAAGGTACTCTGCCCTTGCAACTATATCATCTGTTCTTTCCTTGCCTATTGCCGCCGTTAGTTTTGCCTTATATTCTTTGAACAAGTCCAGTTGTTGCGATTGTGTTAGGCACATCTGCAAAAGAAGTGTTTGTGAACTCATGACTACAACTCTTAACTTATGCGCCCTTTTTTATTATTTTTTCTTTATTGATTTCTATCTAGTTGCATCTAATGCTGACTAAACTTGGTGGCATTAAGCAAGAGACTAATAATTTGCGATCAGACTACTATAGGGACCATAAGCGAAGGCCGGTGAGCGTGCTAAGCTAAAGCATTAATTTGACGACTTAATCACAAGTACAATTTATGTTCTTTCACTATCAAAACATCATACTTAACTCGATCCATAAGTACGTACTATTAATCCCAAATCTTACAAATTTATATGAAAAAAATTCATGCAAATCATGTGATTACATTAAAGTTCATGCCCCTTACCCCATAAAACCCTGTGAAGTCAACATGAAGGATGAGATAAGATTCGTAAATCTTAATACAATGGCACATGTATAGTCTTCTTTTTGTTTTCAAAAAGCAATCTTAACACAAGTATATTATGTTCCATCAATTTCATGGGACTGCAATAAATTAAAATTAGAATTATTTGTGGGGTGGTTGTTTAAATTTATTTTTGTCATTATATTATGGGAAGTGACATTCACACCACATTAAGAGATGCGTACATCACAGACATGCATATGTGTGTTGTAACATGTATAAATGTGATATTGTGGCATCCACATCAATTTTGATGGTGTACATACCACTTCCTTTATACTATTGCGTTCGACTTATATTTAATAAGCTAATATTTTTTTTATTTTTTTTAATTGCTTTTAAACATACTTTCCATTATAAGTCACAAAAAGATCGGAACTCAAAAATAAGCTTATAGTAGTATGTAAAACTAAATAGAACCGTAAAGCCCAAAAAATAAATAAATAAATTAAAAAAAAAAAAAAAAAAAAAAAAAAAAAAAAAAAAAAAAAAAAAAAAACCTTGAACGTAGACAAACTTTAGGTTTCAAATTAACCTCCTCATGGTATATGGATTTGTGGATTCAGTGTAGTTTTTTAATATGGAAATGCACGTGGCAGCCCAGCAAAAGTCAAGAAACGAGTATATGTTTGGATTGATGATTTGCAGATTTCACAAATTTATTTTCACACTACAATTTATGGTGTGTTGATATATATACCCTTACAAGGGTGAAAATGTATAATATTAATGTAAATGTATAAATATCAACACGCTATAAATTAAATTATGCAAATAAATTTGTGGAGTGTGCAAAATCACTCGTATGTTTGTGTCACTTAGTGATAGCAATGTGTCTATGTGGTACTTTGTTTATGTAATGTCATGTGACAGTTTTAGGGATTAGTTATGTATGGATCTTATTCCGTCCTTAGTGTATTTCTAGTTTTGAACTCTTGGGTCCTTTTCTTCTTTTAATTTGTTTGGTTAATTAGGGTGAGATACCCTCTTTGTATTCTCTAATTTTTGTGAGTTCTATGATATTGTTGTCATAAAAAAAAAAAAAAAAAAAAAAAAAAAAAAAAAAAAAAAAAAAAAAAAAAAAAAAAAAAAAAAAAAANTTCCGTAAGGTGGGAAGTTCCCCTTAGATATGGTGACAAGGTAGTTGTTGTTTCCAGGGTCAACAGTCGAGTCTCCAAACACGAAAACAGCAGAGACTGTGTTGTTCTTCTGAGAATAAGAATATTTCAGACTTATGATGAGAAGCAGAGAAAGAAGAGAGAATTTAGTAGTACTCATTTTTATTCTCAAAGTTTTGGTTACGTGCTTGATAAATATATATAGAGTTTGATACGATAACATGCATGTCAATCTCTGCCTTTTGGAGTTAATAGTCACAATAAACAGTTGTCCAAAAATTGATTTTCGTTTGCAAAACACTAGTTATTTTGAAAGAGGAAAAATCCCAGTTAATTAACGGGTTAATTGCTTAAAAATGTACTACCTCCGTTCCGAATTTATTAATCCCCTATTGATTTTTTCGGTCTTTCTTTCTCAACTTTGACTATAAATATTTTTGTTTGTGCTATACAATTTTTGATAAAAATTATACCAAATGAAAATACATTTAAAACTCAATCCGTTCATATATACTGTATAAGTATTATGTAATATAAACAAAAGTATTTAAGGTCAAAGTTGAAAAGTTAAGAAAAAAAAAGTAAATAGGGGACAATAATTTTGGGACGGAAGGAGTACTATACTTGTCACTGTTTGTTATTCTACGTGCTGAACTTTTTTCTTTTCTTATTGTGTGTACTGAACTTTCAAATTTCGATTATTGTGTGTATTTTATGACTATTCTGCCATGTAAAATGATTGTTTTACCATTTAAATTTTGAAAAAAATAAGGGTAAAATGGTCACAAAATACACACAATAATCGAAATTTTAAAGTTCGGTACACACAATAAGAAAAAAAAAGTTCAGTACACACAATAACAAAAAAAATGGCAAGTATAATACATTTTCAAACAATTAACCCGCCAATTAACCATGCATAGTTTCAACATTTTGCCGACTAATCTATGGGGCTTGAGTTCACCCGCGCATAAACACAAACCAAGTAAAAAGCTCCTTTTATGAAGGTTTGTCTAGCTATTCCGCGGTTGTTTCCAAGCTTATAGCTTCAAGAGAAAATGAAATAAAAGATAAATTAACTACCGGCCGAATTGATGATTGTTTACACTAATTGATTGCAATGAAAATATAATTATCATATTGACCAAAGAGATTGTGTCTCAATGGTATTCCAAGTTGTGTGAGAACCTCCCCAAACAAATAGTTGTGAGTTCAAGTCCTGTTGATTCTATGTACTAAAGAGGGTATATTAACGTATCAATATTGATAACTAAAATAATAAGGGTTTGTTTAAAAATGTATCATACTTGCCACTTTTTGTTATTATGTGTATTGAACTTTTTTTTTTCTTATTTTATGTACTGAACTTTCAAATTTCGATTATTGTGTGTATTTTGTGACTATTCTGCCTTGTAAAATAACTATTTTACCATTCAAAATTTTTAAAAAGTAAGGGTAAAATGGTCACAAAATACACACAATAATCAAAATTTAAAAATTCAGTACACACAATAAATAAGAGAAAAAAAAGTTCAATACGCACAAATAACAAAAAGTGACAAGTATAATACATTTTCAAACAATATAATTAACCCAAATAATAATTACAACAAGAGAAAATCTTCAAAAAAATTAGAAACCTAAATATCAACCATACGTTTAATTACAACAATGGCATGCAAATTAATTGTTATTATATAGAAATATAGAATATTGTCCAGTATTAATTTATCCATTGAAAGCAATAAATGTAAAGTAGACTTTATGCTCAAAATTGGACAGATAAACAATTTCAGCTCGATATGTTAACACATATATAAAGAGTTTGGATCCTTTAGAAAGTGATAATTAAATAAAGAAAAATGATTCTTGTGCATAATTAACAAGCCTATTTACAAGACTAATAATTTGATCGGTGATTTTACACGGATAAAATTGTTTTGCACACAGAGATTTTAAGGCCATGGACAACATACCCCTGATTATATTACCTTGTTTTCTTCGCCATTGACTTTTCAAAACCAAAATCACAACAGTACATGCATCATAAAGCTTATCTTCCACTTTCTCGTCGTCACTGTCATCGGCACCACTGACTTTAGAGGTTATTTCGTCACCCTTCCGCCAGCATGGGTGCACATTATATATTCTTTCATTTTTGTGTACAAAAAGGGAAAAAGGTCGTATCTCAAAGTTAGTTTATTTTGATTTTTTATGTTGATTTAAGTACAGCCAACTCAAATCTAAATCTTCTGATCGGTTATTGATTTTTCACTTTTATATTGTTGACTTGTACGTGTTAAAATGTGACAAATAAGCTGGTTTTATACTACTGTTGATTTTTTTTTTTTTGGTTGTTATTGTGATGCTTTAAACAAGTTGTGGTTTCAAGATTTGTACATATTGATATTTTACGACAAGAACCTATAATAATTTTGCATGAAATTTGACATATCAAAAAAAAGTAAAACTACTCGTTTGTGGGTAATCTCACATACCCTGTTATTTGATGTGTTCGTTGAGTGACTGCCGAAAAGTTAGTAGATGTGAAGGTGGAAGATGATCGGAAAGTTAGCGAGTGGCACATATATGAAAGGATATAGGGCAAATTATAAAAAAAAAAAAAAAAAAAAAAAAAGAAAAAAAAAAAAAAGTATTATACTAGACAACGTTTCATTTCTGAGGTAAGCAAAATTTTTTTTTTTTTCATTTTCAGGCAATAAACTTGTCATTTTTTATCTCAGGGTAATATGTGACTGCTCAACCGGTACCAAGTTCCACCACCCCCAGAGATGAATAGTTGGCAAGTAATACTTTTTTATAATTTTTGCCCTACCCCATCACACCACTCCGGACCCACAACTGACCGCTCCGGCCACTCAACCCCACCACCCACCTTCTCCTTCTCTCGCTTCCTCCTTCTCCACCCATTCGTCGCTGGTTATTCCTACCGAAACCACCACCACCCCACAACAAGCCGCCGTTATTTTCTACCTGAACCACCACCCACTGGCCCACAACAACCCGCCCGTTATTTACCTTTCCCATCACTGTAATAACACAATAACCGTATTCCAAACCACCCCACATCTCTTCTCAGGGATTTCATTCAAAACCTGTTTAGCGATGGAGTTTGAAACTCACGGCACACTGTTTAGACCAAAAAATACCCAACAACAACAAGATACCAAACCATTTATATTATTACATTTCTATTAGTTTTATTCGTTATTAACTCCAAATACCCTCGAAAGTACACAGATTATCTACTATGATCTTCGGTATCAACAAAAAGAGAGAGATGAGAGAGAGAGGAGAGAGATAGAGAGAGAGAGGAGAGAGAGAGAGAGAGAGAGAGAGAGAGAGAGAGATGTTTTCGGCAAGTTTTTTCGGTTTTTTGGTCCGGTCCGGTCCAATTAGGCAAGATTTTGGGAGGTTTTTTCGGTTTTTTGGTCGGTCCGGAGCAGACCGGACCGGACCGAGGACCGAATTAATAAAAAATCCCAAACCGAGACCGGACCGTTGGTCCTTCGGTCGGTCCGTTTTTTGGTTGGTCCGGTCGGTTTTGTCGGTCGGTCCGGTCCAAACGGTCGGAATGCTCACCCTTAATATAAACTAAAGATTTACCGGTAGGGCAAATTATAAAAAAAAGTATTATACTTGCCATTTATTCATCTTCTGGGTGGTGGTGGAATATCTACCGGTTTAGCAAGTCAATATTACCCTGAAGATATAAAAAAGACAAGTTTATTGCCCTGAAAATGTAAATTTTTTGTTTGCTACCCAGAAGATGAAACGGTGGCAAGTATAATACTTTTTTTTTATAATTTGCCCAAAGGATATAACTCACAAGGATTTAGTCAAATTCAGGAAGGGTAACATAGTCAATTGACAAAAGATTCTCGTGTATGAAGTAAAAAAACCCGTGTACATACCAACTCCCTTAAATAAAGGGAAATGATTTGCACACTCAATTTATTTATTGAGATACTCACAGTACAAACAGATAAACCACAATATGAGTTATATACAAGTAACTGAGGCACAAAAAAGAGTGTCCCAATAACTATTTGGAGTGTGCAAATCACCTCCCTTACATAAAAGTCTAAAAAGTAATGAGAGGGTGACAAGTGCCCCTCATTTTTTTTCTTTCCAACCCTTTCTTTTATTGTTTATACTTTTGTCAGCTCTCCTTTTGCTATTTTCACTTTTAACTAAAGAACATTGTTATCTCATTTTTGCAATTTCCACTCTTAACTAATGAACAATGTGATCTCACTGATGAACACTATATATTTTTTTAAAACTGATGAACTGATGAAAAAATTATAATTTTTTAGAAAAGTGATGAACTGATTGTTGTTGTTGCTTTCCATCATCACTCGTTCAGTCTCCGATCGATCTGCACATTTATATCAGGGAAATCCTCAGTTCTGATCATTTATATATGATGTTTTTCTTAAAGCATGCATTTTACATGATTAATAAATGGCTTAGGAATTGCATTAGATACCCACTTCACACTTAAAATTTTAGCATTGGTTTTTTTCATTATATGGGTAGGGGTGGCACCCGGACACTTTTGAATATTAAGGTTAATGTTTGGTTCAAAGTTTAAGAGGGTTTATATCAAAATGATCATACTTATGCCTAGGTGTTTGCTCCTATGCAACCACATTTTAACCAAA
>LBNU01032285.1:62078-112441 GCA_014162995.1 Artemisia annua | reverse complement strand
TGACGAGCATTTAATTATATATTTGTTATAGATGGGCACTTTCAAAAAAAATTCGTTTTTTCCCACCTTTTTTTTTGGTCTTTTTTTCGTTTTTTTTTATTATTGAAAGTTTGCATGAAAAATCACATGTGATATTAGTATTAAATCACATATGATATGTAATATCACATGTGATATTAGTGTTAAATCATATATGATATATAATATCACATGTGATATTAGTGTTAAATCACATATGATTTTTTCATACAAATTTCAGTAATGAAAAAAAAAACGTAAAAAAATGTGAAAAACACGAAAAAAATAATTTTGTTGAAAGTATATCGAGGTGCCTATCTATAGAAAGATAATTAAATGTTCGTCGTAACGGTATATTTTATTTCTCTTAGCGATTAACGGTTGAAAAATATTAATATTTGAAAAAAAAGATGAAAGTAGGTTTTTAAAATTGTTGAGATTAATCACTTATTAGATCAAATAAATATGGAGGGTGAAGATTAATTGCTTGGTATGTAAAAAAAAAATTTGATCCCCCCAAATGATCTTAAATCTAATAATTTTAAAATAGTTTTTATGCAAAGTTTAAACTTTATCTTTATGTTGGAGGGAGCGAAGTTATCGTTTTAACGTACCGAGCTTAATCCGGTTTCATATTCACCTTAATCTTTTTTATTTATTTTTATTTATGTTTATTGTTATGCTTAGTTTAGCTATTAATATTGTTGTTTTACTTATTGTTTTTAGCGTTGTTTTATTTATTAGCGAGTAGTTTGCGTATGTTTGTTTAAAAATGGGTGATTAGGTAGTTAGGATCGCGGTTGGAAGTTTGTTGGTGATTTTAGTATGTATTTTAGGTTAATTTATTGAGTAGATATTAGGATTAGTCGTTACAACGACTAACTTAGTCTAATAGCCATTAACGGGAGACATCCAACCTATGACCGACTTAGATGTTTTTAACTTTTTAGACAGATGATGTATGAGATGCGCATCCATATACCACCTCGTTAGTTTAGAAAGGTCAAACCCTCTAGTAGTCAACATTTTAACTTAGAATATAGAGTAAACGGTTTAGTGTGCATGACTATGAGTTAAGATTACGCAACCGTATGAATAAATTAACCCTTGTTTGAGTTTTACTTCACCATGTTAATCCTAACTATTTACCACTGATTTCTAGGCAAACATATTTCTTAGCATAATTTTATTTTTTAGCTTTCCTTTAGATAACTTAGTTTGCATTAGTTTTTTTTATAAAAACCCAAAAATTCCTTTAGTTACTGCTAAGCATCAAATAAAACTTGACCAACGTATTTCGAATTCATCACTCCTTCGAAACGGTACTTGAAAGATCAACATTACCAAGATACTTTTGTATTAAGGTTTTTATTTATCCTAATGTTTTTATAAATAATTTTTTGATTGAAAAATGACTTTTTCAATATCATATCGACTCATCTGTTTAACATCTCATGTATAACGATATCATCTCGACTCATCCGTTTAACATGTCTTGTTATCTCGACTCATTAGTTTAACATCTCTTGTTATCTCGACTCATCCGTTTAACATCTCATATAAACGATACCATCTTGACTCTTCCGTTTAACATATCATGTATAACGATATCATCTCGACTCATCTGTTTAACATGTCTTGTATAATGATATCACCTCGACTTATCCGTTTAACATCTCATTTATAACGATGTCATCTCGGCTCATACGTTTAATATCTCATATATATCAATACCATCTTGACTCATTCGTTTAACATGTCTTGTATAACGATACCATCTCGACTCATCTTTTAAACATCTCATGTATAATGATACCATATCGACTCATCGTTTAACATCTCATGTATAAAGATACTATCTCGACTCATCCTTTTAACATCTCATGTATAACTCTATCATATCAACTCATCCGTTTAGCATATCATGTATTACGATATCATCTCGACTCATCCGTTTAACATCTCATGTATAACGATATCAATACGACTCATCTGTTTAACATCTCATGTATAACGATATGCATCTCAGTTCATCCCTTTAACATCTCATGTATAACGATATCATATCGACTCATCCGTTTAACATCTAATGTATAATGATATCACCTCGATTCATCCGTTTAAATTTCATGTATAACGATAATATCGCGACTCATCTGTTTAACATCTCATGTATAATGATATCATATCGACTCATTCGTTTAACATTTTATGTATAGCGATATCATCTCGACTCATCCATTTAACATCTCATGTATAACGACATAATCTCGAGTCATTCGTTTAACATCTCATGTAATACTCTAAAATTTTGGATTTCATTTAAATTAATAATTTGGATTATAACCTAAGTTTAATAATAATTATTAGAACTTTATAAGATACACATTATTAGTAATTATCCTAAATTAACTAAATAATTGCTCACATTATATTCCTAATTTGAAACCTTTCATATGTTTTTCTCTTCACACGCTTGTATAATAAAAATATAAAAACCAAATCAGATCCTTAATTCATGCAATCACACGTTAGGATGATTGAGATAATTACTGATATTATGACTTACCATATAAATAAAACACAACATTCCTTTTATTCGTATGTGTTGGCAAGTCAAACTCTATCTTAACTACTTATAATGGAAAAATAGTCAAAGTGAAAAAGTGAAATCTTAACTTTTGGTCAATGCCCATAATACCCTTCTAAAACTCCTTGTAAAACTTATAGGTAACATTTTATATTTATCCATAATACAAGTAGAAGATAAATACAAAAAATATAGATAAGAAGCAATTAACAATAGGATTAAAACTTTTAAATAATTATCTTTAATAATAAAAAACTATAATTAAACATCATAAATCAAACAAAACAAAAATTAAATTATTTGTTTTTTAATAAATAAAAATATATAATTCAAAAAAATTTAAAAAAAAAACCCGCGCGTGCGCGGGTATTATAACTAGTACTTTCCAAAACATTCTCCTATTCTCTACTATTTAAACAACATTAACTTTCATTTACATTTTCAACTTAGGTTAAGTTCAAGTAGAATATAAGATGAAAACGAATAATGAAAAAAATGTTGATGTTGATGATTATCTTTAGGTTAGTACATTGCAATCTTTTATTTATCTCCATATATTTTTTGTAATCTCTTATAACGAATACTTGTGCAATACTTCTGTTTGTTTGTTTCTTTACAACTTCATCCCCCTCTAAACTGAAACTCGGATGTTGTTATTGTCATCGCAAGTGATGAGGATGAGGAGGAGGAGGAGGAAGAAGAAGAAGAAATCCCAACGCCAACAACTGACAATCGAGTTTTCGTAGTTAGTCGAAAAAGAACTTATAGTTTGATTGATGAAAGTGATAGTGGTGAAGAATAAAATTGAAGCATATCGAGTATTATGTTTCTTCTCAAAAGTTTGTTTTTATTAAAACATCTCGTTAACAAGATGTAAAAATTATAACAAAACGATGAATCCTTCATGGCTTGACGTTGTTTTGTTTTCGAAAGTTTATTTGAAATTTTAGTTGTTTGGACAATCTAAAAAGCAATATTATGGTATGCTTCTTAGTGTTTTGGCTACCTGTGTGTATCTTCTTTTAATTTATGATGCTCCAGACTCCTTTATATTAACAGTTTCAAGAGATAAGGTTTATAATTTTATACTATGCTCATCATCTGTTATAGTTGTTGTTTCGAAGCGATCAGTTGGCTGCGATATCTAAATATGATCCACCAACTAACCTTTGGTGTACAGGATCCAAGACAAGTGTATGTACGTGTAGGTTTTGTATTATCTATATGCGCCATTAGCATTAACCCGGAATTTTCAAAAAGACAAGTAGAAATTGTAAATTTTAAGGCATATGTGTACTCGATATAGTGAGAGGCTAGGAAAGAACAGGGAAACAAATTTAAAATACAAGCATAAATGTACTATTGAACTATTAAACTATTACCTTTTCAATCAATCTACGTACTATAAACATGGCACATTACGCACTATTGGCACATTACGTACTGTTAAAGCATGCCACATTACGTACTGTTAAAGCATGGATTAGATCATGATATCGTCAGTTCATACAACAATGCGACATCTTAGAAAATGCGACATTGACAGTTAAGAAATGTGACATCATGACATTGAAGTTAAATATGTGTTTGTCTTTATAAAAAAAAAACCAAAGGAAAAATCTTTAAAAATGTACCATACTTGCCAAAAAAATGACTTTCGGGTATGGAACATTTTTTTTCCTTATATGAGTACTGAACTTTTATTTTTTGCCCTTTTTGATGTACTTTTAACATTTTTGCCCCTGAAATTATTAAAAAACCAGGGGCAAAAATGTCACAAAAGTACATCAAAAAGGCCAAAAAATGAAAGTTCATATATCAACAAAGGACAAATAGTCGAGTTTAGGGAGAGATAATATATATATACTATTATATATATTATATATAATATATATATATATAGTATACATATATATATATAGTATAAGATATAATATAACTATATATATATATATATATATATAAATATATTAAGTATATAATACGTATATATATATATATATAATATATAGTAATATATATATATATGTATTTGTAGCATTACGCGAAAGTCATTTTTTTTGACAAGTATAGTACATTATTAAAGATTTTCCCTTCATCTCTGTATTTGATTGTAACTTTCCGTATATGCGCCTACATGATTCAAAAATCGAAACCAGAAATGGAGAATCAATGTTGTAATTTTTCCTATAAAAAATGCGACTTATTACATATAAATCAACCATATATTGTTCCATTGTTAAAAATTAACAATATATCTATTACCTCAAATGTCTAGAGAGATATTACATACAATTAATGGTAATTAACGAAGTCAGTTCGGTCAAAAAGAAGTCTACACATCAAGTGTCGTGTACCAAGAAGTTTTATGTGAGGAATAACGTACATTGTTAATTATCTAAAAATTGATATAATCTTTTATTTTTAGTTTCACTAAATGTTTTTATATATTCTTTGATACATTTTAAGAATTTTTCTTTGAGTTAAATATCGCATTTTAGAACTACATTTTGATTATTTTACATTTTATGTATACACGTTACCAGTGTTGCAAAAAAAGGTCTACAAGGCCGATTAATCGCTGATTAGGTGCTACAAGGCCACCGACCTTGCCGATTTTTGTAACTGGGTCAAACTAATAGGTCAACCATGATCAATGGCGATCAACGGCGGTCAATGGTGGTCAAACTTGCCGGAAACCTATAAATCTTGCCGAAAGTACCCAAAACTCACTGTAAACTTATTTTGATCACTTATAGTAAATGTTTAAGTCTATTACAAGTTGTTTTTTAGAAAATACTTTGCCGAAAATACCTAAAACTCACCGGAAATACATAAAACTTGCCGGAAATAACTAAAATTTGTCAGTAATGTCAATCCGATTAATCCCGCCTATACCAATTACAAGCTACAAGGTGGTCGACCGCCCGACTACCGATTCGCGATTTTTGCAACCTTGCACGTTACACGAATTGTTTGCCGGAAAATATCCCGTTGCTATGCATTTTGATTATCTGTAACTGTTTGCCGCTAGAAAATTTCGTTGCTATGCACGGGTACACGTCTAGTCCCAAATGGTATATGTATTATTGTCTTGAAACGATAAGAACGTATTTCACTCTTACTCCAAATAAGATACACGACATACCCTAAATACAATACACGACTTCCATTTTTTTCTTTCTTTTTTTTTAATCACACGCTTTGACCTATTTCATTCTATCCCGTATAACATACCTATTCTCTCTAAATCGACCCAAAACGATAAAGAAGTTCCAAGCAGAACAAGCATGGTGATTGAATTCAGTTTTGTATTTCGCACACTGGACCAGTCCAAGAATGGTACGAGGAGGGTTTGTGTACGCCTAGGTTGGGGTTCAACCATGCTCCATTGATTCTTATGTGCGCATACTGAATCGGTCTCGCCTAGCGTTCTTGCTTCAGCCTCAATATGCTGTTCGATTAGAGGTAATCCTTGAAAACCTCGTAACGCATACACTCATAAAACTTTATATGAAGACTTAACTATATCAATATATATTACCTACATATATAACAGACGACATAACATGCAATCATGCAGCGATTAAAAGGTTCGTATATATATAAAGGTTTTGCTAACAAATAATGTCGAGGGCTGTTTGGGTCTAGGATTTCTGGTGTGTGTCGAGTGTGGTTATCTTTTCTATTCGAGCAGCCCTTACATCAGCATAGGTGTACGTCTTAAAACTATCTTTATAAATCGAGTCCATGCGCTAATCATTTGTTATACGTTATAATGATACATATATACATTGAAAACATATGACGAGTAGCAACAGTAGGGAGGAAACAGGAAGTGTAAAGATAGCATATTTTGAACGTACGTATATATAGGAGTCGAATCGGGATTAAGTTTTGGATTTGCGTCTTGTACGTATGGCCTTGGTGTGCATGCATGTAACGTGAGAAGGAGTGCGGGTGTCGATCTCGTTCTGTTGTGAAGCGTACAAAAATGAAAGTTCAGTACACCAAAAAACTATTTTTTTTGTACGCTACACGAAAGTGATTTTTCTGACAAGTTTAATACATTAAAAAAGATTTTCCCCAAGTATGAAACTACGTATAAGTTATTTTGGTTTTATCAAATAATGAAAAACGTATAACGTAGTCGTCTTGGTTCTGTTTTGCTGTTCGAATAAGTTAATATATACACTCCATTGAATTGAGTATAATAACAGTTATGTGATCGTATTAATATGTTCTAACCGATTACAAATGTTAAAGAACTAACGTAGGGCATGTGTTATAATTTATTCATGCATGTATTGGTACGTGGGGTGATGTTAAACAAAGATAGAGCATTGCATGTATTTGTAAGTGAGTCAAAGACTTGGGAATACATAGGATCAGTGGGTCTTTGTTAGTGTCATTAAAAGTGTACCAGAGGGGTGTGTCTCGTTAAGGGAAAGGATCGTGTGCCTCGGCATTTGTATGAGTTAGCAGGTGTGTGTGTGTGTTTAACAAGACATGTGTATGTGTGTATTTGAGATGTGCAACGTGTGTGTAATTCGGGTTGTTTGAGATGTCATGAACGAGTTAATAAAACAAGTCGGCGAAGTCCTAAAATGGTCACTTTGATATGAATTAATAATATAACCCNAAACATATGACGAGTAGCAACAGTAGGGAGGAAACAGGAAGTGTAAAGATAGCATATTTTGAACGTACGTATATATAGGAGTCGAATCGGGATTAAGTTTTGGATTTGCGTCTTGTACGTATGGCCTTGGTGTGCATGCATGTAACGTGAGAAGGAGTGCGGGTGTCGATCTCGTTCTGTTGTGAAGCGTACAAAAATGAAAGTTCAGTACACCAAAAAACTATTTTTTTTGTACGCTACACGAAAGTGATTTTTCTGACAAGTTTAATACATTAAAAAAGATTTTCCCCAAGTATGAAACTACGTATAAGTTATTTTGGTTTTATCAAATAATGAAAAACGTATAACGTAGTCGTCTTGGTTCTGTTTTGCTGTTCGAATAAGTTAATATATACACTCCATTGAATTGAGTATAATAACAGTTATGTGATCGTATTAATATGTTCTAACCGATTACAAATGTTAAAGAACTAACGTAGGGCATGTGTTATAATTTATTCATGCATGTATTGGTACGTGGGGTGATGTTAAACAAAGATAGAGCATTGCATGTATTTGTAAGTGAGTCAAAGACTTGGGAATACATAGGATCAGTGGGTCTTTGTTAGTGTCATTAAAAGTGTACCAGAGGGGTGTGTCTCGTTAAGGGAAAGGATCGTGTGCCTCGGCATTTGTATGAGTTAGCAGGTGTGTGTGTGTGTTTAACAAGACATGTGTATGTGTGTATTTGAGATGTGCAACGTGTGTGTAATTCGGGTTGTTTGAGATGTCATGAACGAGTTAATAAAACAAGTCGGCGAAGTCCTAAAATGGTCACTTTGATATGAATTAATAATATAACCCAAAAGTTAAACAATTGACATCTGTAAACCTTACATTTTGACAATTTACATTCATAACCCAAAACTTTACTAAATTGACATATTTAACCCTAAATTACTATTTAGTCATTGTTAACCTTTAAGTTTATCTAATTGACGTTTATAACTCTAAAAGTATAAAATTGCTATTTTGGGGAAACTTACTAAATACGAAAACTTACTAATTCGAGAAAAATTAATAATTCGGGAAACTTACTATTGTTGGAAAGTTACTATTTTTGAAAAGCTGCTATAAATGGGAAGTTACTAAAAAAGGAAAGCCGACTAAAATGAGCAATCTGATTTAAAATAAGTTATTAATAATAAGCCGATCATTAATTCGTGTAGATGCGCTGAAGAAGGAGTGACTTCATATTCTTATGTTATGATATGGTCCCGTTGACGGTTTAAGGTACAGATATTCTACCCTTTTTTAGCAAGGGTGCTTTCTCTCTCATGACTTGATCCTTGATTATTGATTCGTTATCTTGATATGATTTCTTTAAGCCATTGCTATGATTCATTATACTTTGATACATTCATTATGATTCTTTATGATATGATGCTTGATATGATCCTTCTGATTTGAATATATGATTCACATTCATTGATACTCTGCTAATTATGACTATGATATGATATGTTCGGATATGCTCCTATGATTATGATTATGTATATTTCATTCTCTTCTTGTGCCCGAGTTTTTAACTAGTCATGGAGGTACCATGGCCGTGTCATTGAGGCACCAATGGCATGACACTTTCTATGGAGGTGTGATTGATCCACGACGTCCCCACTTTGATATGATATATTTATGAGATCTCTTGCGCAGTTATGATATGTGTATACCTGTCCTGCGAGCAGGGTACATGTATGTTTATGTATGTATGGGGGGCGTATGGATGCATCCTAGCACTTATATTTATGTATGGTTACGATTATGATTATGTTTATGGTGAATGTGAGAATGTGCCTTATACTTCTTCACGGCGGAGCTAGCTACTCCATGCACAACTTTTGGATATGATGGATATGTGATTATGTATGTATGAGATCTGTCAAGTACCTTGGCAGATCGACTCGTGGCTTCCTTGTGATTCTATGCGTCTATTCAAGTACCTTGTTTAGACAATCCTTTGTTCATACGTGCTCATTATTCTCTTATGATCCTTCTCACTTCGTTTGATGGTTATTATTTGATTATTCATGTTCTTCATTTTATTGACTTATGATATTGGTTCAGTGATCATTGATCTCTTATGCGTTTGACAGATGATGTATCTTTTTAGCAGGAGTTTATGATTTCCTTTTCCTATGCTTATATGTTTCGATTATTTGTTTTTGTATATATCTGTTCACTGGGCTTTTTAAGCTCAGCCGCATTTCTTTTCCTGCGGTAGGTTTTAGGTGGGAAGCTGGGTTTAAGTGAAGAGTGCGTAGGAGCTCTTAGTGGACTACCCTGATGATTAGAAGCCCATTTGCATTTGGATTAGACTTGGATTTGGATTAAGTTGGACATAGTTTGGATTTGTATTTCATCTTATATATATTTAGCAATTTTATTGTTCCCTTAGAATACTTTTGTAATTATTATGCTTATAAGTCTTCCGCTGCGTTTGTATGTTCTGATTGGCACCATAATGTGACATCACATAAGTCTTCCGCTTGTGTTTGTATGTTCTGATTGGCACCATAATGTGACATTTTGACCCATGTCGGGTTGGAATGTTACATCTCATGTATAACGATACCATCTTGACTCATCCGTTTAACATGTCATGTATAACGATATAAACAGACGGCAACGATATCATATCGACTCATCCGTTTAACATATCATGTATAAAGATATCATGTTGACTCATCCGTTTAACATCTCATGTATAACAATATCATCTCGACTCATCCGTTTAACATCTCATGTATAATGTTTTTAAACAGATGAAAAAGGATATAAACGGACAAAAACGGATATAAGCGTATGAAAACGTATAAAAACGAACGAAAACGTAAGAAACTAAATGAAAACGTATAAAAACATAAGAAAACGTATAAATATGAACGAAAACGAATAAGAAAGTAAGATAACGTATAAAAACAGATGAAAATGTATAAAAATGGCCAAAAACGTATAAAAACGTATTAAAACGGATGAAAATATATAAAACAGACGAAAACGGATAAAAAAGTAAGAAAACGTATAAAACGTAAGAAACATATAAAAACGGACGTAAACGTATAAAAGGGATAAAAACATATGAGAACGGATAAAAAACATATGAGAACGTAACAAAACAGTTAAAAACGTAAGTAAAATGTATAAATACATATGAAGACGTACAAAACGGACAAAAATGTGTAAAAATGTAAGAAACATATAAAAACGTACGAAAACGTATAAAAATGGATAAACATATGAAAACGTAAGAAAAACGGACGAAAACGATTAAAGCGGATGAAAACGTATAAAAACGAGCAAAACGGATAAAATGTAATAAAACGTTTAAAAGCGGATGAGAACGTATAAAAACGGACGAAAACGGATAAAAACATATGAAAGCGTATAAAAACGTACCTAAGTTCGAAAATTCATGGATGATTATGAGGATTGAAGCTTATAAAAAATCTTAAAAAGCTTATTCCGTTTCATAATAATTTATGGATGATTATGAGGATTGAAGCTTATAAAAAACGGATAAATGGAATAATTTTAATAAATATGAATAAGTTATGCACAGATTATTGTGATGGGATANTAAAACGGACAAAAACGTGTAAAAATGTAAGAAAACGTATAAAAACGTATAAAAATGGATAAACATATGAAAAGGTAAGAAAAACGGATGAAAACGATTAAAGCGGATGAAAACGTATAAAAACGAGCAAAACGGATAAAACGTAAGAAAACGTTTAAAAACGGATGAGAACGTATAAAAACGGACGAAAACGGATAAAAACATATGAAAGCGTATAAAAACGTACCTAAGTTCGAAAATTCATGGATGATTATGAGGATTGAAGCTTATAAAAAATCTTAAAAAGCTTATTCCGTTTCATAATAATTTATGGATGATTATGAGGATTGAAGCTTATAAAAAACGGATAAATGGAATAATTTTAATAAATATGAATAAGTTATGCACAGATTATTGTGATGGGATAAAATGATTATTACAAGTACAATTGATAATGACAATAAAAAATCCCCATTATCTAAAAGGGGTGATTTGCACACTATAAGATTTGATTGACACATTTAATTTCATGCTTTAAACAGTATGTCACATGATGTTTACTTTACTTGTACTTTTAAGTGTGCCAATAAAATGTTTGAGTGTGCAAATCACCACTCTTATCTAAATGACCTATTAAATTGATATGTTTGTTTATGTACTTTCGTTATAGTAGTTGTTTATGTACTTTCGTTATAGTATTGCAAACTAATGTCTAATGATCTTATTTTAGGTCTACAATATTTTGCGTATATCTTGAAAGAAAACGAATGAAAGTGATACTTTCTGTGATATGCCCAGTCATTTTAGATAAAAGAAACATCATGATATTTATGAATCAGTGAATGAAAGTCCGAATTTTATAGTCCTATGCGTGGCTTGATGTTCCACCAATATTATTTCTCCAGTTTTGTTTCTAAAGTTCTTCCTCTATTTGTAAGAACTAGCAAGGTACCCATGTATTACGGTGGCGGGTACCCTGCAATACAAATTACGGTGAATATAACAGATTAATTTTATATTTTTTTATTATAATATCTTTATGGATAACAAGAATTTTAAGTTTGTATAACTTTGAGCACTATTGAACTAATTCATATAAAATTGTGGCAAGATATTGTAGCAATGTAAAGGTGGTAATCGGTAATATTAATGAGACATGAAGTCAAAGTATGTAGAGAATAGGTAAAATACACACTACTAGAAAAAGTGGAACTGGCATAAAACCTTTCCCCGACGACACTTAGTTGTCGGCGAAAGTCACTAAACGACAAAAAAAAAGTCATTGATCGAGACTTGAATTTGTTTACAACAAGTTTACCTGAGGACAAGTCCTCATGAAAGATGGTCATCTTTGACTTTCTTTCTAGCTCTCCATTTCATCGAATATTTTGGCACTGAATTTTCCCTCCAAAGTTTTCCCAAGGACATGTCACCGGGAAAAAGTTTGACCATGTTAGCATTTGATTAGTCGGAATTACACAGGTGGGTGACGTGTCCTTTATTTTCCTGAAGACATGTCCTTGGGGAAAATGTTGACCAAATTGTTGACTTTGTTTTGCCGTTTGATCAGCCGTAATTACCCGTGACTATATCCCGGTGGTGTTAAACCATAGAGTCATGCCAAGATAAACTAACAAAAATAACTTCTTTTTTTAGCATTTAAGATTAATATAGTTTTGCTATTAAGTTTTGTTACGCTGCCAAAATCGAGCTAAATTCGTCTAATGTAACAACACTACATTGCGCGGTGTTAAACCAACAAAGAAGTAAAACATACGAATTACATTACAGATCTATAAATGTTCAAACATTAAAACATATGAATTACATTACATATCGATAGAAGTTTAAACATTAAGGCATACGAATGCATTCCAAATGCTAAATTGCTTTGGCTAAATGAAAAAAATACTCCAAACCAACTTTTCCCATATCATTGTAAAGCTCGTGAAGTAGTGCAGTTGAATCAAGTGTGTGTTTCTCAGGAAGCAATTTCATCTATTGTTGCCTCGAGTACCTTTATTTTTCCGGCCAAGAACTTGTAGTTTGAGCACTTTGAATTTCCAAGACACGGTGAAGCTCTAGGAGAATAACTTGGAGGTGTTAAAGCTCCAGGAGAACCGGCATGTAGACGGAGTCGTCCCTTCCATAAAAAAATTACATCTATAATCCTTTTCCTGAGACTGTTAACGAGTAAATAAAATTATTTTTAACAACTAACCTAATTATTTATATATTACACAAATAAAAAACATATAATTATTTACCTTTGATAAAGGACATGCATAGTATAGTTGATTCGTTGGTAGTATCGGTTAAAATTATTCCCAAGTAGATACGATAAATACCTTAGGAAAGGTAAGAATCTAATATGTCGGAGTCGTATCCATGGCGACGAATGAGTTTGAAAATTACATCAAAAGTTTATTGTTTGATGCTTAGATGTCACGTTGTTAGTTTGTTTTTGGTTTTAGTCTAATATTAAAACAAGAACGGGCTAAGATTAACTAAGAAAATGAAGCTAATAATAATTCAAAGGTAAATATTACTAGTATCTAAAACAAGTAAAATGGCAAGAATCAAAAACTTATACTTAAGGAAATATGCTTGCCTAGAAACGGTGGTTTAATATGTTATGATAATTTTTTTAACAACATAGAAGTTAATTGGTGAACTAAAACTCGAATAAGGGATAAAATTATCCACACGGATGCGTATTTCTAACTTAACCTTTATTTGCACACTTTAAACCTATTAGTTGATAATTTAGGTTAAGATAATGACTACTAGAAAGCTCTATCCTTTCCAACGGATTTTACCTGTTAAATTACATAAAAATATTCTAAACATACCATAAATCGGATGTCTCCCGTTAATGATATACTAAACTAATTTAGGCATTTTTGGTAAATGGATAGTCCTGTGGATTCAAAGTGCATCTTACTAACCTTACCGCTAGACTAGTCTAAGTTAGTAGATGTGCTTAAAGACTCTTGTACTTCACGCCAGCGAACTCTTTCAATCGATTTGGAAGAATAGGGCGAGGTGCCGGATAGGATAGGCGATTTGACCATTTGAGTCTATTGAATTGAACCCCCATATAAAACGATAGGATGCATAATTAGAAAAGTTGTCATGTTAATAACAAGAGTAGTAATTAAGTTAACACTACGTTCTCCTACCGATTTCCCTTTACTTGTTATTTGCTTTATCTGTTTTGTTATTTATTTAGTTTAATTATCTTAATCATTATAAAACCCCTTTTACTTAGTGACATTAAAACTTAGATATTTTCCGCCCCTTAGCTCTTGGGACAACCTCGGCTTTACCATCTAGCTATACCTCACACGACCGGGTACACTGCCCAATAGTGCATAAGGTAGACCTTAGGTAGATGAGACTTTATAAATTTAAAACCTGGTCGGTAAACCCTGCATCAATATCGCACAGGAGCGATCCTACGCACAGGGAGCGTACTCATACAACAACATCCTTAACAATATAGTGAGCGACAATACAACCATAAATACACCAAAACCAAATACAACCGATAAACCCAAGCAAATCCAAATTAGACATCACAAATAACCAAATAATTGACCAAATGAAATAAAAAGACGATAAGCATGTATTCTCCCCTAAAAAGATAGAAAGCGAGATAAGTAGGGGCTATGAACTCACCTAGGCCATAGCAATGCAATATACACGACTGACACGACTGGCATCTAGCTAATCTCAACGGCATCCAGAAGGCGGTACATCAGTACGGAAATGGTGCAATCTTCTATAGTAAACTCGTCTTAACATCTAGTCCGAAGCGTATAAATCTCAATAAGCTTACTACTCCCAAAGAATACCCATTCTTAAATCTCCAAATCTCTTGTTATCCATTTATTAGTGTTTGGTATCATTGTGTGTGCAGTAAGGACACGACATAGACTCAAGTAAACTCACGCCAAGGAATAAACAAACGAACCGACGAGAAACGAGACAAGACTCAAGAGTACTCACACCAAGTAACGAATAACAGATGATATCAACAAGAAACGAGACAACACTTAACACGAGATGACTAGGTCAAACTACGTAGACCACCCAAGACAATCACACCTAAATAACTACTAAGTCAACCCTACGGTCAAAGTCAACCTTGAGTAACCAACGGTTTAATAAAGAATTGGACGAATTATTGAGTACTTATCGTATTTACTAACATGGTAAGTTCAGTAATTCCCTGAATACCTAGAAGAGGAGCGGTAAGTCATAAGGATAGGTCACCCATTAATAAATTCTTCTAACACGCTTGCGGAGCACTAATTGGATTTAACAACCCAATTAGTTCGTTAACCGTGTCAGAAGATTATATTAACGTTAATCTATCCGTAACTTGACATACAAATAATAGGAACCTAATTGTTACTAAATGTATCAATTCAGATATAAACACATAATAAATGAGCAACATACGTGGGATAAGTGATAAGTAAATATAGTACTTATTTGATTTTATCATATGTCCACGACAAAAGCCACATATTGTCATTGACAAAGGCCTCAAATGTTGTAGCGACAATGGGATTTCATTACATTTATACGATATGTAAAAATCTACACATTCTAATCATTGAATATAATATTTTGTTTTAAATACTCGACTCCTTCGTTTTTACATATTAGTCACATAATTTTAATTATTTTTTCATTGAAACCATAGAACTTATGTTTTTTATATATTAAATGATGAAACTTTGTATATTATAGATGATATAGCTCAAGTTAAAATTGAGAAGTTCAGTTGAATTTTTAATTAGGTTAGGATTGAAATCGCTGAAAGCCCAATATCACAAGTATATAGATACACAAACAAAAATGTACATTAATTATGAATCAATTAACTATAACTATTGCATTAATACTTGTATTATGTATTTTAATACTTGTATTTATCATTGAAAGTGTGTTTTAGAATGTACATTAATTATGAATCAATTAACTATATAACTATTGCATTAATAGTTGTATTATTTAATTTTTCAAATTCTGGTGGTCTTAGGGGGTGGCAGTCATGATTCCATGCCTCGCCACCCACCAATAATATCCTGCCACCTAATTCCATGCCTCTCTTATGCCGCACCATACCTTTTTAGTTGCAACCATGATTCCATGCCTCACCTAATTTTATTTTTTATTTTTTATATTCATAATTATATTAAACAATTTAATAAAAACATAATATTTCATTAATAATTAAAAGAAAATTACATAATACTTAGAAAAAAAAAAGAAGAGGAAATCACTAGTCATCGAGGTATGGTAAGTCTTGAGCCGCTACGTGCTCCATAAGATAATATCGGAGACGGTGATGGATATCTTCGTCGAGTAACTCCGGTAGTACATTCGGGTCATAAAC
Organism: Artemisia annua; assembly: GCA_014162995.1. Lineage (NCBI taxonomy): Eukaryota > Viridiplantae > Streptophyta > Magnoliopsida > Asterales > Asteraceae > Artemisia > Artemisia annua. Next base: position 96,186 of record LBNU01032285.1, on the reverse strand, counting down.
TGGCGCGACCAGCTGATCCATTATATGAACCGGTGATATTGCCCTATTGTCGTCTTTTAAAATCATATTGTTCAATATACTACATGTATAAACGAGTTTTCGAATCTTTTCGATGGACATAGCCTGGAGAGGACGACTGAGAATATTCCATTTTCCCTTAAGACGACCAAAAGCTCGTTCGACATCCTTTCTTACAGACTCTTGTAGCTTCTTGAATCTCTTTTCCTTCGGGTCAGTGGGATACGGATATGCTTTAACAAACATTGAATACTTAGGATAGATCCCATCGGTAAGATAATATCCACGTTTGTAAAGCCGTCCATTTACAAAAAAATGAACTATTTGGCGCTTTTCCATTTAACTCCGTAAGNAATTGATAAGTAAATATAGTACTTATTTGATTTTATCATATGTCCACGACAAAAGCCACATATTGTCATTGACAAAGGCCTCAAATGTTGTAGCGACAATGGGATTTCGTTACATTTATACGATATGTAAAATCTACACATTCTAATAATTGAATATAATATTTTGTTTTAAATACTCGACTCCTTCGTTTTTACATATTAGTCACATAATTTTAATTATTTTTTCATTGAAAACATAGAACTTATGTCTTTTATATATTAAATGATGAAACTTTGTATATTATAGATGATATAGCTCAAGTTAAAATTTAGAAGTTCAGTTGAATTTTTAATTAGGTTAGGATTGAAATCGCTGAAAGCCCAGTATCACAAGTATATAGATACACAAACAAAAATGTACATTAATTATGAATCAATTAACTATAACTATTGCATTAATACTTGTATTATGTATTTTAATACTTGTATTTATCATTGAAAGTGTGTTTTAGAATGTACATTAATTATGAATCAATTAACTATATAACTATTGCATTAATAGTTGTATTATTTAATTTTTCAAATTCTGGTGGTCTTAGGGGTGTGGCAGTCATGATTACATGCCTCGTCACCCACCAATAATATCCTGCCACCTCATTCCATGCCTCTCTTATGCCGCACCATACCTTTTTAGTGGCAACCATGATTCCATGCCTCACCTAATTTTAGTTTTTATTTTTTATATTCATAATTATATTAAACAATTTAATAAAAACATAATATTTCATTAATAATTAAAAGAAAATTACATAATACTTAGAAAAAGAAGAAGAAGAGGAAATCACTAGTCATCGAGGTATGGTAAGTCTTGAGCCGCTACGTGCTCCATAAGATAATATCGGAGACGGTGATGGATATCTTCGTCGAGTAACTCCGGTAGTACATTCGGGTCATAAACTGGCGCGACCAGCTGATCCATTATATGAACCGGTGATATTGCCCTATTGTCGTCTTTTAAAATCATATTGTTCAATAANTCACTAGTCATCGAGGTATGGTAAGTCTTGAGCCGCTACGTGCTCCATAAGATAATATCGGAGACGGTGATGGATATCTTCGTCGAGTAACTCCGGTAGTACATTCGGGTCATAAACTGGCGCGACCAGCTGATCCATTATATGAACCGGTGATATTGCCCTATTGTCGTCTTTTAAAATCATATTGTTCAATAAAATACACGTATAAACGAGTTTTCGAATCTTTTCGATGGACATAGCCCGGAGAGGACGACTGAGAATAATCCATTTTCCCTTAAGACGACCAAAAGCTCATTCGACATCCTTTCTTACAGACTCTTGTAGCTTCTTGAATCTCTTTTCCTTCGGGTCAGTGGGATACGGATATGCTTTAACAAACATTGAATACTTAGGATAGATCCCATCGGTAAGATAATATCCACGTTTGTAAAGCCGTCCATTTACAAAAAAATGAACTATTTGGCGCTTTTCCATTTCACTCCGTAAGATACAATGGATACTAATTCAAAACATTGATATTGTTGTTTGAACCGGGAGGACCAAAAAACGAATGCCAAATCCACAACTCATTTGAAGCGACGGCTTCAAGCATAATAGTCGGGTATTGGTGATCACCTCTCTTATATTGGCCTCTCAAATGTCTAGGACAATTTCGCCAAACGAAATGTGTACAATCAATGCTACCAAGCATTCCAGGAATGTGATGTTTTTCTTCATGTGCCTCGAATAAGCGTGCAACGTCGTGGGTTGTCGGCTTACGTAAGAACTCTCGACTATATAATATAATTATCGCATCGCAAAAATGATCAAGGCATTCACCTACAAAATGTTAAATAGTAAATAAAAAAAATAATCACGAAAACTTTATAAAAAAAAGAAACGAATTAAATAAATAAAAATGACAAGGTTAACCTGACGTTCTTCGTGACATGTTTAAATAGTCATCAAATCTATCCGGAGGTTCACTCGTTGCGAGTTGCCGAATGGCCGATGTGCACTTTTGTAACGCCGTGAAACTTTTCTTTCCCCTCGCGTCTACACCCTCTTGAAACCATTCGAAATTCGCTTGAATATCACCAACAATTTTTAAAAACAAGTTTTTATTCATACGAAAACGGTCATGAAAAACATGGGCGGGAAACTTTGGTTGTTCGACGAAATAGTCATTCATTAGAGTTTGTAAAGCTTTTTCACGAAAACGGGCGAAAGACTTCCGGATTTCGGTAGTGCTTGCCGTGTCTTAAATGGAATCGTACGCGGCTAAATAGGTTTCTAGGGTACTACTGGATAACAATAGTTCGAAAGAGTCGGCGGGAAAAACTAACTCGTCCTCGGATGAAGAAGAGAAGGATGAAGACATTTTGTTTAGAGTATTGTAGGTGATTTGTTTGTGTGAAAATATGGTAAATAAAATGTGAATTGAACATGTCATGTATAACGATATAAACAGACGGCAACGATATCATATCGACTCATCCGTTTAACATATCATGTATAAAGATATCATGTTGACTCATCCGTTTAACATCTCATGTATAACGATATCATCTCGACTCATCCGTTTAACATCTCATGTATAATGTTTTTAAACAGATGAAAAAGGATATAAACGGACAAAAACGGATATAAGCGTATGAAAACGTATAAAAACGAACGAAAACGTAAGAAACTAAATGAAAACGTATAAAAACATAAGAAAACGTATAAATATGAACGAAAACGAATAAGAAAGTAAGATAACGTATAAAAACAGATGAAAATGTATAAAAATGGCCAAAAACATATAAAAACGTATTAAAACGGATGAAAATGTATAAAACAGACGAAAACGGATAAAAAAGTAAGAAAACGTATAAAACGTAAGAAACATATAAAAACGGACGTAAACATATAAAAGGGATAAAAACATATGAGAACGGATAAAAAACATATGAGAACGTAACAAAACAGTTAAAAACGTAAGTAAAATGTATAAATACAGATGAAGACGTATAAAACGGACAAAAATGTGTAAAAATGTAAGAAAACGTATAAAAACGTATGAAAACGTATAAAAATGGATAAACATATGAAAACGTAAGAAAAACGGACGAAAACGATTAAAGCAGATGAAAACGTATAAAAACGAGCAAAACGGATAAAACGTAAGAAAACGTTTAAAAACGGATGAGAACGTATAAAAACGGACGAAAACGGATAAAAACATATGAAAGCGTATAAAAACGTACCTAAGTCTTGAGCCTTTCCATTTACAAAAAAATGGACTATTTGGCGCTTTTCCATTTCACTCCGTAAGATACAATGGAGACTAATTCAAAACATTGATATTGTTGTTTGAACCGGGAGGACCAAAAAACGAATGCCAAATCCACAACTCATTTGAAGCGACGGCTTCAAGCATAATAGTCGGGTATTGGTGATCACCTCTCTTATATTGGCCTCTCAAATGTCTAGGACAATTTCGCCAAACGAAATGTGTACAATCAATGCTACCAAGCATTCCAGGAATGTGATGTTTTTCTTCATGTGCCTCGAATAAGCGTGCAACGTCGTGGGTTGTCGGCTTACGTAAGAACTCTCGACTATATAATATAATTATCGCATCGCAAAAATGATCAAGGCATTCACCTACAAAATGTTAAATAGTAAATAAAAAAAATAATCACGAAAACTTTATAAAAAAAAGAAACGAATTAAATAAATAAAAATGACAAGGTTAACCTGACGTTCTTCGTGCCATGTTTAAATAGTCATCAAATCTATCCGGAGGTTCACCCGTTGCGAGTTGACGAATGGTCGATGTGCACTTTTGGAACGCCGTGAAACTTTTCTTTCCCCTCGCGTCTACACCCTCTTGAAACCATTCGAAATTCGCTTCAATATCACCAACAATTTTTAAAAACAAGTTTTTATTCATACGAAAACGGTCACGAAAAACATGGGCGGGAAACTTTGGTTGTTCGACGAAATAGTCATTCATTAGAGTTTGTAAAGCTTTTTCACGAAAACGGGCGAAAGACTTCCGGATTTCGGTAGTGCTTGCCGTGTCTTAAATGGAATCGTACGCGGCTAAATAGGTTTCTAGGGTACTACTGGATAACAATAGTTCGAAAGAGTCGGCGGGAAAAACTAACTCGTCCTCGGTTGAAGAAGAGGAGGATGAAGACATTTTGTTTAGAGTATTGTAGGTGATTTGTTTGTGTGAAAATATGGTAAATAAAATGTGAATTGAAAATGGTTGTGTTTATTTATAAAGGGATTTTTTTTTTGAAAGCCAAAACGGTCCAAAACATAAAGTTTATAGCCGTTCAACGGCTCTTTTTCTTCCCCCATGTTCTCATGATACAACGGCAATCCATGCCGAGTCTCACCATGCCGCAAGGGTGGCGGCGATGTTGACTAGCGGCATGGATCCATGCCGAGGCATGCCGTTTTTCTTCCCCCATGTTCTCATGATACAACGGCAATTCGTGCCGAGTCTCACCATGCCGCAAGGGTGGTGGCGGTGTTGACTAGCGGCATGGATCCATGCCGAGATCCATTGCCACCCCCTTAGTGCATGTAATGGGAGAGAAAAAAAATAAATAAATAAATCATCATATGTAATATAGATAAATGGTTGTGACTGTATTTAATGTACCATTACTTCTTGTGAATTGTATTCTATCTTCCAACTGTCCTGATGGTGCCCTTGATTAAGAGATAGGCCAAATCTTGACTCTAAAAAACACATCATGCAAGATCTAATAATTTATTTATTGGCATTAGAAATTAACTCCCCATTATCTATTCATGTATTATTTGATTTTACGTACTGATGTACAACATGAAATAGGATGTATAGACTTTTCATGTAGCAAAATAGGACTTACGTACTGGATTACCTTGCATAGTTGCATGTATGAGGAACCTGGCTATAACAAGACTAACATGTGTTGGTTCTCGAACATGAGATCTTGGTTGTGAAGAAAACTAGCTAGATAATGTGAACCATAGAGCACAAACAAGGAATTAGCGTGCCTCTTGTCGACCCTAGCCTATTATGTTCAAGGACGTTTGTCGTGGTACTTTATGCGATTGTCAAAGTGTCAACCGCAGAGCTTCAGTAAGTGGTTTTCTTTGTTTGAAGTACAAACCAGAAATCTAGTTTTCCCCAATTATCGAAAACCTAATTAGGTGGTCCATACATTTAGCAATTAGCAATTAGTACGATTCTTTAATACGCTACCGTATCTTAGCAATTAGTCTCTCCGTTCTAAAATAACTGTCTCATGACAAAAGAACACATATTTTAAAAAAACATCATCCTTCCGTCTCAAAATTATTATCCTCTTTTAAATTTTTCGGTCTTTCTTCCTCAACTTTGACTATTAATATTTTTGTTTGTGTTATACAATTTTTGATAAAAATTATACCAATGAAAATACATTTAAAACTCAATCCGTTCATATATTTTGTATCAAATATTATGTAATATAAACAAAAATACTTAAGATCAAAGTTGAAAAGTAAAGACCGAAAAAATCAAAAGAGGACAATAATTTTGGGACAGGTGTAGAAATTATTATTGCTTTTTTTCTTGGGATAATTTCAAATACAAGTTTTAAATGCATAATGTACAATTTATTTAAAGAATGTTTTGGGTAAATATGACATTATAATGTTTAAGTTAGGTAAATATGAAACGGGAAAATAATCCCTGCAGTAAACTACAGGGAACTTGTCTGCTGTAAGGGTATACATGGGGGATCAATTGTGTAAAATCATAAACTTTGAGGGCTGTATGTGAAGCATTTAGAATCGTGTAAAGGGTATACAACAGGTAACTTTTCTGCTGTAAACAGTAGCAATGCTATTCCCATATGAAATTGACAATTTTTTTTTTTTTTACTTTTGCAGAATAACAGTTTTACCCTTAACTAATTAATTAATATTTTTCTTTAAATTTGTAATATTAATTAACAAATGGTAATATAGTAAACTCGATCAAACTCTCTTTTCTTATTTTGGTATTGGACAATTAAACTCGAACACTAAAAAAAGAAAGAAAGAAAGAAAAAAAAAAAAAAAAAAAGTTCTACTAGTTTGGGTCGGAAGGAGTAATTTTGGATTGGTCCATAAATGTGGATTTGATCATTTTGAGTAGATTTTGCTATTTTAGCAATTTGAAATAGATGGTTAGACAACTGTAGAATAGCCGGATGTTCCCAACCAAGTTATAAGTAGTCAGTTAGTCACAAATTTGAAATCACTAACATGTAGTCATGTGTTGCCATTCACAACATACTGCCTGATCGATCATTATCATTCATTGGAGCATCTACGGTTCAAACATTTGACAAGATTGATTGATTGATTGTAGTTCTTTGATGCCATGTATATATGTTTCTTTTTAGGAATTGTCCAATGCTCCTTTAAATTGTTTCTTGTAAAGGTTCATGTGGTAATTAATATATCTTTACCTTTTACGAAAAAAAGAAAAAAAAAGGTATGTTTTTGCGTATGCACTATATCTTGGTAAAAAAAAATTGTCAATTGTCACGATAGAAACCTAACAAAAGAAAAGTAGTTGTGAAAAAGAAAAAAATAATAATAATAACTTGACGCTAATGTAACGTCATTGTTGAATAATAATCAATCATACATAACTCATAACTCATGCCCTAAAAATATCCAAATGATGGATATTCTTGGCAAGTCCCAACGTGTCCTTTCGTAGTTTCTCTATTACATGCACACTGACATTGTCCTTATGATCGATATTAGTTGGTTGCAACTACATCAATACTTAGGTGCATCGAATACTCATATATGTTCATTTGATGATGTACTATGATTGCATGCGTATTTTGAGTAGTGAATGAATCTTTGTTGGTGTTAATATTACTGGACTCATGTAGTTTAATTACAAAGTTGTGGAGTACAAAATTGTCAATGTCATTGAATAACGCTCAAGTTTGATTAATGGTCAATTTCATAGATATATTGACTCATTCAAGTTTCAGTGACTATCCAAATAAGTTGTAACTAGTTCAGAACCTGTGATCATCACGGGTTTTTCCACTTATTTAGCATGAGATACAAAAGGGGCCTCGTTTGTGATAGTGCTACCCAAGACTTACTTTGTGAAAATGACAAAAGAAAATTCTTAAACCCACATCTAAATGGAACACAAAATACACTCGCTTGCTATTTTGAAGTTATTTCAGCCTCCCATAGAGCATAATAAACCTTGTGTCAAAATGAACCCTAATTGTATATAAGTATATTCAAACAGCAACGTTTTTGTAGTAGCATATTGATAACGGTCAATACATAAGTTTCAAATTGAAAAGACTGCATGTGAATCAACCAGGAAAAACACAACTGTCATCCATAGATCTTTCCTCACTATAAGGTCATCGCAAATTATACACTTCAAAAAAATCATCAAATTTAAAGAAAAAATAGCATCTTTCAATAATATTATTTCTCAAAAAATATGTGTACTCCAACCATATACTTCATATTTTAACATCGATCACTTTATAGTAAATTCATGTGCCTCAGACCAATAGCGCACGATGTATCGATATTACTTACGTATATATTGCATTATTTTGTGATATTGAAGATGAATAGTGATCCTTCAAATATGGAGGATTTTCGATGATGTTCCAAAAAAATCTTTAAATATGAATTATGGTTCGGAGATGCTTTTGTGTCCTCCATTTTTTTAAATATGAAGAAATTTGTGATTTGAAAACCATTGTTAGAGATGACCTAAGAATATTGCATCAACTTTTTCTTCCTTTAGCAAATGACCAAGATTAAGTTTTAACAACTAAAATATTAAATATATATAAAAAAAATAAAAAATAATAAATAAATTATGAGTAAAGGGTAACAATTTTCTAGAAGTCTAGCTAGACGCTTTATTTATCAACATATCACATGCATAAATAACTTGGCGTCTAGTTTCTATAGTTTCATTAAACTCACTGATTTTGAAAGCGATGTGGTTATGTGACGATTAACTACAACCCTTTTGTAGTAACATTAGAATTCATATACGGTGTATCAAAGTTCGCATCATGCATTACTTATAACGTGTAGCAACAACATAACTGAAGTATATAATGTTGATAGACTCGTTAATTTTACGAAGAAAAAATACTTGAAGATCATTGATTCTCATTATGACACACCTATTTACCAAAACAAATATGCTTTATAGCTTGAGCATCAACTTCTGCGATATTTCCCTTTCTCTTCCCCGTTGCCTAGGTAGAAAAATTTAACCATATCGTAAATCGTAATATGTATGCATCCTCTTTTCTCCAGCATATCCATTGCCTGACGCCCTGACCAACATAGCTAAACTACTCCGTATAAAAGAGGAGTGAGATGCTTCTATAAAAACTAACAACATAATACAAAATCATATCTTGATTCTCACTATCATAGTCACACTCGTAAGCAATACATAATTTCTTTTTGTCTATATGAACATATTTACTCTTGTAGATGACAAAAACACAGTAGGCTACCTGTTCTTATGAGTAAGATTCTGTTAATGAATTAGTAAAAAAGATATTGGAAACCACATGTTACATATTCAAAGTGACAACTAAAATGAATAAAGGCAACTATCCAAATGTGCTAACAAATCGACCAACAACCAAGCCCAAAATAACCCAAAACCCAACCAAACTAACCTTTACTCGAGAATTAGGACATAAGTTTAAAATCAGTGATGCTTGGATGCAGAAAATACTCTTCTAACAAAGAAGTAGATGAAATCAAGAATCGATGTACACATGAAAATAGATGAAGAAGACGTGGTTAAATTTTAGTATGAAACCGGTGAAACAAAAGTAGCCCCTGCAGGTGCAACTTACTACATATCTAGTCCAATTCACGTATGTGACGTTATCTTTATAAAAGAGTGAGGCTAACAATCTCCCTCCAAGATATCGTCACACATGAATGGTTACAATGAGACCTATAAACAAAGTAAATTACAACAATAGTAAACTATGTTGACGTTGTTGAAGTGCAGAGTCTCTGTAGTCTAGACACTGAGGCAGACTTGAAGTTCTTCTCTTCCGACGATCTCGGCATTTGATCTTTGGCACTGACGGTACTGATTTATGTAGCTCTGAACTTCAACTGTAATGATCTAGTTAGGTTATTACTCCCTCCTAATTAGTGAGCCTTTTTCTTTTACCTGCTCCCTCCCAAACTGACAACCCTATGATATATCTTTAATCTTCTAATCACGCAGTGGATAAAGTAGACAAGACACTTTGAAATCTTCAAAATGGTTGTGTGGTCGGGTAGCAGCATAACAACATAACTCACATAAACTTGCATTCAAGTTGGTAATAAGCCCCGATGTGTACTGTGAAAAACTAGAAGGGGGGGTTGAATAGTTTTACGTCTTTTTAATTTATAAAACTTTGGTTATGAAAACTTCGATTCCAATTTTATGTGATCTCAACTTGCAATTATTAACAACAAAGTATACTAATATAATATGAAACATGCAAGTAAATAAGTAAGGAAATAAAGGTAGAAAGATAGCACTGTGAGACAAGGGATTTATAGTGGTTCGGCTACGAATCTCCTCTTCGTCCTACTCCACTCCCCGAGCACCTAACTCGGGAGTTTTCTTCACTATGTCAACAAGCTCCTTTATGGCGGAGAAAACCTTACACAACTTTTGCTTACACCAATTTACGACACTAAGCTAAATGTCGGGTTCTAATTCTAGCTAGAACCAATCTCACACCACTACACAACTTAGCACGACTTCTACATAACTTATACACTTCACAACTTCTTCACTACTTCACACCACTTCACTACTTCACTACTTCTTCTTCTTTACAAAACTTCTATTCACAACTAACACACCTAGATCTATCTAATTACAAGCACACCACACCTTCACAAATGATATACACAATATATACTATTAATCTACAATACTTCTGAAACTTGATGTTGAAGGAGTATTCTTCTCTTGCACTTTGGATGAGGATGGATGAGGAGGGATTGAATCACTTGAAACAAGGATTAATAATATTATGATCAAAGGGTTTTGAAAGATGTTTAGAGAGGATTGGATCAGAAAATTTTAGTGCAAAAGGTGAGGAAAAATTCCAGGTTTGAGGTGGTATTTATAGGCAAAGAATTCTGAGACAGGGAGCGTGCCGGCCCCCTTAAAATTAAGGGGGCCGCCCACATGTAACGGCCAGATTTCTTGTCTTTTCTGGAGAAAGTTTATTTGGTGAAAAACTAACTGATTATGGTTAAAAGTTTGAATTCATATATTTAGTATGATTTAAACATTTTCCTTTATTACCAAAAGTGTTTTTCAAAAATATATAATATGTTTATATTATTTAATAAGCTTTGTAATAATTAATTAAATACCCCTTTGATCATGAAATGTATTAAGCACTTGTTTATTCATACCTTAAGTGATTTAGTTGGATAAAATGATATAAACTAACTTAATACTTGTTTACGTAGTAATCTTACGTTTAATGATTTTACATTTTGTGATCGTCAAAACGTAGAGATATCNTGATTATGGTTAAAAGTTTGAATTCATATATTTAGTATGATTTAAACATTTTCCTTTATTACCAAAAGTGTTTTTCAAAAATATATAATATGTTTATATTATTTAATAAGCTTTGTAATAATTAATTAAATACCCCTTTGATCATGAAATGTATTAAGCACTTGTTTATTCATACCTTAAGTGATTTAGTTGGATAAAATGATATAAACTAACTTAATACTTGTTTACGTAGTAATCTTACGTTTAATGATTTTACATTTTGTGATCGTCAAAACGTAGAGATATCGAAAAATATAAATAACGTTTTTATGCATTATTTATATCAACATGTACATTCTTGGTACCTCTTGGTACTTCTTTGGTATTAAGCACAATTCCTTCGATCAACCAAATTACGGAAGATGAAACACTACTTCTTTCTTCATGTTCTTCTCCCTCCTGATGGTTGCGAGTTATCGGAATCATCATAATCTTATGTATACACCGTAAATTACCTTTTACTTGATGCAATATTAAAGCCATGTAAGCATAATTCTATGAGAATATGTCGACAATATATGACTCTCTTTTTCTACAATCCCAAACAAGTATCTCTGAAAGTCATGCATCCATCCAACCTCTAGAATTTGAGATAAAAAAGTACACATGTTCGTGAAATGAACTTTAAACCCAAATAAGCAATATCGTACAAAAAATCAATAGTCACAAAAAATCTGATACTAGCCGTTGTCATTTGATTGTGATTCTTTATCAGGATCTTTTAAGCTATACGTGGTTTGTTTTGAAGTGAGATAAATTAGTACTAAGATAATGAAACGATGAAATGAATCATGTTCTTTAAAGTGTAGACCAATAATATCATATGTGTTTTTGGTGTGATGGTTGAGTTTGTGACCAATAAATTAGGGTTTGAAAACAAGTGTTTTGTATGTTAAGTTTGGATAAGGTTTGGTTGTATTGAGTTTACTTGGTGATATGAACAAGTCAAAGTCAATAGTCAAATTGCAGTGTAGAGACTTGATCAAATCGCAGTAAGACCTCAAATCGCAGCAAACTCACTTTGCAGTCATTATCAACTCGCAGTGACTTCAACTTACAGTCATTATCAACTCACAGTGACATCAACTCGTAGTGACTTCAACTCGCAGTCATTATCAACTCGCAGTGGCATCAACTCGCAGTCAAACTTAAATCGCAACAAACTTATCAACTAGCAGCTGCTAAATGACAAATCGCAACCAGACAAAACTGTCACTATAAACTCGCGGGTATCAACTCGCAGCCAAGAAATAATACCGAGAGTCAACTCGCAGCCAAGAAAACCCCTTTTCACGCAAACTGCAACTTAGAAAATTGCATCAATCTTCAAAATAAACCACCAAATAAGCCGTAGATCACCTAAAAACGATACTAGGTCATGATCTAAGCACGAAAGTACAAGACTTTACTAACTTTAACCACAAAAAAAAGATCAAATCGTGGTTTTCTTCTAGCTTATTTTTTGAACCAAAAACAACAAAAATACCACAAAACACCACAATTCGCCTCTGGTTAGCTCTGATACCAATTGTGAAGAGCAAGAAACACGTTCTGGAGGTCGAGGTTGGTGGAAATACATGATGATTCTAAAGAGAGAAAGTAGAAAGAGAAAGGTGGAGAAAAGGGTTTTTATTATAAATGACAATATGAAGTTTACATACACAATTTCCCACACCCCTCATGGAGAGTCATGAGGGGTATTTATAGGCTCATTCTACTATTACTTTGCCCCGTTTACATAAGTAGTCCCTGCGGGTGCAACTTACTACATATCTAGTCCAATTCACGTTTGTGACGTTATCTTTATAAAAGAGTGAGGCTAACAAAACCGTATATATATAAGACCATCAATAATGGATGGTCGACCTCCCCGGTCACCCAAGAAGAAGACGCGCCCCTTTTTGTTACGGTGACTTCAAGCGACATGTCGACAAGCAAAAAAAATGAAAAACTCTGTCACTTATTCGACCGGGCCATGAGGTGGCTTGGTAAAAAAACAACACCCCCAACCATCATAATTTTTACCCGATTAACATTTATTAAAAAAAAATTAAATAAACTTACCCTATAAATACCACAATACTTTTTTAGTTTTATACACACTTTCAAACCCAATCTTTATTTATATACTCTAATCTTCTCAACTCAAATAATGTCTCAAAAAACTCCCAAAAACAAAACACCAAAAACCCAACGCCAATCGAACATTCCAATACCGGATTACAATTTTCATTTGATCAGTCACTCATCACCCATTAATTTTTAACCAGCAAATTTTGTATACCAACCACAACAACCTAATATGTTCTAACCTCTGTTTAACCAACCAATGTACCAGCAACAACAACAATCTTAAATGTATCGTCCACAAATGTTACACTATTCACCAACGTACCAATCTCAAACTTCTCAACATTATTCCCTGGTTAACCGTTTTAATGTCGAGGAAGAAGATTTGGATCTGTTTTTTGGTAGTCAATAAATCAACATTATTCTTCGACTCAAGGTTCGGGTGGTCCATCCATGGCCATTCAAGTCGACTCTTCCATCGATGAGGTGGCGTCCGTCAAAAGACGTCAAAAATCCAAGATGTCTACAAAAGTGTGACCATGGTCGTCTTATTACTAAGTTTATTATAAAATTGGTTGCAGAGAGAAATATGAGTTAGCACTAGGGGTGTAATCGAGTCGAGCCGAGCTCGAGCTTAACAGGGCTTGAGCTTGACTTGAAATTTATAAGTTAGGCTTGAGCTTGGCTTGATAGCTTGACGAGCTTTAATCATCCATGCTTGAGCCTGGCTTGAAAAATTCAATAAAAGCTTGAGTGTATATAAAAATATTTTATCTAATAGCCAACCCATCAATAGATATATGTATAAAGTAAAACAAACTTAAACCATAATAGCCAAACTCACTAGTGTGTTACACAAATGATAACACTATAACAGTCGACAGTCCAAGAAGTGTGAAGATACATAAAGTAGGATAAAACGTTTAGATTAATTAGGTTTAAATGTCCTTCTAGAATACATGTTTAATTATTTACAAAGTAAGTCGTTATAATTTTGTTAATACTCAAATTATACCTATTTAGTTATATAAATTTATAATGGAAATATATTTATATTAAAGCTCAAAAAAGCTTGATTTGAACTCGAACCGAGCTATATAGCAAAAGCTTGAGCTTGGCTCGTTATATGTTTCGAGCTATTTTTTATGCTTGAGCTTGGGCTTGAGATTGATAAAAGCTTGACTTGATCGAGTCAAGCTCGAGCTCGAGTTGCTTGATAAAAGCTTGACTTGATTGCAGCCCTAGTTAGCACTGATGTGACAGTGGTGACCATGATTATGTGTAGGTACCATTACACGTAGTCTAAGTATTTTCTGAATTAAAAAATATCCAAAATACAGTGATGACAGTGATATCATAATTACTACGTAATGTATATTACTTCCAAATTTGATCTAATTAAATGACACATAAGCTAATTGAATGTATTGCTGATATTAGCGCTCGTCTTTTTAATAGATAGAATAGATTTGTGTGTTCAATTCTGACAGCTATAGCAGTTTTGGGCCATTAGTTCTGGATTTAGAAAGCGTTTTTATAATATAGTGGACAACTTTTTGTTCAAGTAGCGGATAGAAATTACTAATAAAAAGCATTTTAGTGAGCCCAATAATATGGCCAGAACAAAGGAGGTAGAGGTGCAAATTTTCCGGTTTTAACCGGTTTTCGGTTTTTAGAAAACCGGTTTTCAAAAAACCGGTTTTTCTAAAAACCAGTTTCGGTTCGGTTCGGTTTTTTCGGAGTCGGTTTTTCTTGGTTATAAATGTCCGGAATCGGTTTTTTTCGGTTATAAATTTTCAGAATCGGTTTTTTTATCGGTTTTTTACCGGTTCGGTTTTTTCGGTTATAAATGTTCGGATTCGGATTTTTTTCGGTTATTTACCGGGTTCGTTTTTTTCGAAATTTTACTTCGAACGTTTTTTTTTCTTTCCTTTTTTATTTTTCCCTCGGTTATAACTTGTTAATTATCAAACATATAATTAAACAATATACTCATAACTTTTATTTAAACAATACAATTATACAATCATAATTTTTATTTAAACAATACAATTATACAACTAAAAAAATACAATCATAACTTTTATTTAAACAATACAATCATAAAAACATATCTTTACTACCTTATAACGCATTTAGGACATTCCCTAAATAGCAAGGCTTAAAATTCAGATTTTGTAACTTACTTATTATGGAAATATAATGTTTCTTGCTAAATTAATACATACACATGTTAGCTTAAAAGTTAAGCCAATACTTGTAACAATAGCAGTCATTGAATGCAAAATTTAAAGTTCCTCCAATATTTTTAAAGCCCACTTTTAACCAATATTTCATATACAGAATTAAAAGGCTATAATTTAGGGATTATAAATCTACAACCATGTCTTACATATTGCACAATCCTACGATATCATAAAATTTTTAAGACCAAAAACATTTCCCAAATAAGAAATGACAAGCCATTTAGAAAATGTTCTCACAATAATATCAGTCAATACGTTTAGATCGATGTTAAAAGACTTTATGATTAACTTTATGACATACAAAACTGAAAATTTAAGTGTCTTCTTATTAGTCAATGTCGTTCCCAATATTGGTCAATGCGTTTTGTATGTTAACAGACTTTTGTATGTTACAGTCCTCCATTAATGCTTGCATCATAATTTTCACATATAGAAAATAACATCCCTCTATTAATTAACTAGAAAAAAGTAACAGCCCTCGAAAAGGCTAAAATTCAGCATTAGACTTCACAATCATGCCACTATAAAATCATGCCAATAACTCTTTTCCTAAAACCTAAAACACACACCACTCTTTTCCTAAGTAGTGATAGCCGCAACAAACACCATCTAAATCCAACACCATCACCATCGGACCTCTCAACAACAGCTACACCACCACCACCAGACCGCTCCACCACCCGACCTCACCACCACCGAACATCACCACCAACGAAATAAAACATTGAAACCCGCACCTCCATCACACAACCCATTTCATCACAAATCCAAAACATAGTGAGAGAGATTAGGTTAAACAAAATGAGAAGAATTATTAGGGTACGTATATCCTAATACCGGGTAGTATATTTTGGACTGAGTTAGGATATTGGACCGAGTATATAATAATTGGGCTGTAATGAATTGTTCGGGCTGAAAATCATTTAAGGTTATTGGGCTGAAATTGTAATAAACGAAAATTATGGACCGTTAACAAATGCTAAACGAAAATATGGATTGCTAATGCCTATTTTTTAGTTAATGTTGATTTTTGGTATTGTTATTGGTTAATAGTTACATTTGTGATTTGTAATGACAGAGTGTTGGCTCATGACCTGAGTCCCTATGTTTGCCCCCGCCTCTCTCCTTACCTTGAATAATTATTAAAAACGTGAAAACGCTAAAATCATTACTATCAATAATGATGATTAAAAATGAGTAACCGTATCCACCATATTTTCTTGATGTTTTAAATATCTAAAGTGATGATTTTTATTTAGCACACTTTTTTGTTGTTCAATCTTTTGTTGTCCATGACGTTTTAAATGAATAGCTTGCATTATACTTATTAATACAATTAAGTTACCACTATTTTAGTAATTTGCTAAAAAAAAGTTAAGCATTGAACACCTATAACTTGTAACATTTATGTATGTTAATGATGGAAATTGAAAAATGAATTTGCTATCAATTAACTCTATTACGGAGTATTAATTTAGACGTTTTGCTTTATGAAAAAAGATATATATGTGAAACGTTGACAAGGTTATCATCACAGACACGCAACACCGTCATTAAGGTTATCATCAAGAATAACGTATAATTGAAAGACATTTGTTCGTGTATACATAGAAGTGCAAAACATTGATCGCCACAAAATTTAGTCACAGGGTACCTGCCGCCGCATTTCGCGGGTACCCTGCTAGTAAATACTAATACATTTTGCGAGCTTCGGCATGGCCATCACCCGAAAACATATTAGTGTAAGCAAGTATATCGAGCTTCGGCATTGCCATCACCCGTTATACTCAACTAGTCACTCATTTCGTCGTCATCAAGATCATTTTCTTTCAAAAAATCTTGTACATCTAAATCTTCAACTTCAAATTCTTCAAACTCACATTCATCTAATTCGCCTTCGGTATTCGAAGTCGAAGACGAAGGTGATATCCCCGCTTCTTCTTCTTCTCTTATTATACCTTCTTCAACATCTTTATCTAATATTGGACCTTCCAACGATGAAACATGTTGTATCCTATCTACTCCGTCTAAATAATCTTTCAAACATAGACATACTTCCACGGATTCACATGTTAGTCTTGTCCTTCTATCCGATATAATTCGACCACTAACCGAAAAGGCCGATTCGGAAGCTACCGTCGAAGCTTGGACCGCTAATAAGTCACGAGCCATAGCGGATAAAACCGGATATTGGATTTCCCTTTCTTTCCACCAAGCCAAAATGTCAAAGTTTGCAAACTCATTGGGACTTAAAGTTCTTAAAAAGTTTGTAGCCATATATTGTCCCAATTCGCTTGTTGGGGCCGATGATCGTTGACGCCTTGTAGCGTCTTCAAATAAAGAATTATAAAGGTTTATATTAATGTCTCTTGTCATTCGTGACGATCCGGCCCCCATTTGGTCAACAATTGGGTTTTGTTGGTGACCATATTTTGTTGCATAAATTCCAAACAATTTTTGAAAATTATCGTTAAATCTAAAAATTTGAGATTCTATATAGTCCGCGTCATCACCGTCTAACCCAAAAGATAAGCCTAAATTTTCCATTATTTTTCTTATTAAAAGTTCTACACCTCCAACATTTAAACATGGATTAAGTGCGGCGGAACAAGTAAAAACCAAAGGTAAACTAGCAAAATATTTTATAAATTTCTTTTTTATAATTTTAACCATTTTTCTAAACATTCGTGAAGGTGAGGATTTTAAATCATATAATTTTTCCGTCATAGCATAAATTTGTTTTAAAACTAATGGGCTAGTTGGGTAATAAACACCCGATAATATAGTTGTTGCCTCTTTAAAAACTTGTAAAAACATAGTTAATTGCTCTAGTTTATCCCAATCTTGGTCGGTTAGTATTAGGTTGGACATATTTTTATTAATAAGTCTTTGATTAAAAGCATGTAAAGTCGCACGTTGTCGTAATATATTTTCAAACATCATGCAAGTAGAATTCCATCTAGTATTATTATCAAAGCAAGGTCCTAAAGGTTCTTCATTACATATTTTACGAAAACGTCTATAGTTTATTTGTCGTTCGTTGCTCGATTTATATATCATTACTAATAAACCCCTAAATTTCGTATATAAACTATCACATATTTTTAATGCCGCTTGTACGGATAAATTTATAACATGAGCAACACAACGGGAATGAAAAAAAGCACCATCTAAAATAGGTTTTACACGTAATTTTAACAAGTCCATAGCTCTAGTATTATTTGATGCATTATCTAGTGAAATCGTAAAAACTTTATCATCTAAATTATATTCAATTAAAGTGTCATGCAAAATTTTTCTTAAATTACATCCCGTATGAGGATAACCAAATATTTTAAAAGCGATTGTCCGTTTCATTAATAACCAAGATTCGGGATTAAACCAATGAGCCGTAACGGCGAGATAAGAATTTGCCGTACCATGTGGTGCGGTCCAAGTATCCGTAGTTATAGAAACACCATATTTATATTGACGAAAACCTTCAATTATTTCTTTTTTAGCCGTTTTCCATAATTTAAAAGCATCACTTCTAAGAGTAGTACGACTTACATGTTGATACCGCGGTTGTAGCCTCGTTTTGATGATCTTGGTAAGCTTGACGTTGTCGAAGTGATTGAATGGAAGCCCTTGTTGAATAACAAACTTCGCAAAATCAATTCGAAGCGCATCCGCATCATATATAAAAACTTGACCATCCGCACCAATAGTACCTTGCTAACTATCATTTCGAACCGCCTTACAACTACCAATATGATTCCTAAGTGTAGTGTTAGAATCTTTGCTATAAAAATTCCCACATTTCTTGCAACGTGCCTTTAAAACACCATCTTTCATAACACACAAATCGAAATTAGACCACACATCATCTTTTCGGGTAGTTGGTCTAACATGTGCAATATCTTCATTTGTGTAATGTTGTTTTCGGACATTGCTAGTGGCAACGGAGGGAGTAGTGGAAGCTTGTTGTGATTGTGTGTTTTCCATTATAGCGAATTAGCGATTTAGAGCGTTTTTGAGAGATTAGAGAAAGAAATGAGATAGTTTTTGATGTGTTTTCAACCCCAACTCATTACCTCTATTTATAGTNAAAAGTTAGTGATGGATGATCACTAACTCTCACGAGGGGAGTTTTATATTTCTTTCATTTATTGACAATTTTTTGAGGACTATGTTTTCAGTCACTATATGATAAATACTACTAGCAAATAGAAAAGATGGGTTCATATAAAATATCTAATGTGAATCCCACCACAACGCACAGGTAAAAGATACTCGTTGTACTTACTAACCATGGAAAACGTTATGCTGAAAATTGTACCATCATCTTTACAAAGTTAGGTTTGATTATGAGTATAGTTTTCGTTATACAATGTATGCTAGCTAAATTTTAATAAGACAAAGCGAATGTCATTTTCGATTGATATAAATGAAGTTTGGGTGAGCAAATACATTTATGCAAGTTGTAGCCTTTCAAACCAAAAAAAAATAAAATAAAATAAAATAAAATAAAATAAAATAAATAAATAAAAAATTATGCAAGTTGTAATCAAGGTTGTGATCTCTGTGCTGCACGTTGGTATCACGACACTGTAACAGATGCACAAATAGTTTGATTCATTTCCAACTAAGCATGGTCCCTACTGTCTCTAGGCTACATTAAAGTGAATCTCATATGGTTAAACTGACCTTTGTATCTATTAACTACTTCGATTATTGGAAGGAGATTCAAGCTGATGTGTTTTATCTCGTTTTAAATTTATAAAATCAAATCCAACATGTAATAAAAACACTCTAGAGCAGTGTATCTGATCGCGTATAGTATAGACTCTGTAAGACCGGATGATTCGCTAGAGCGAGTGAACTTATATGTTATAAAAGAGAATTTTATAGAAATAACAACTTTTGTTTGAATTCCACACGATTATGTAATTGCTAATAAATAAAAAAGACAATAATTAAAATTACGAAGAAATGAAGACGGAGATTAAATCAATAAGAGATACATGTGCTCATTTAGCAATTCCTCTAACATATCAATGACACATGATCACAAGTATAATGTCTAACTAGCAATGCCTTAGTGGGTCTTGTGTAGTGTAAGTCTAATACAGGTTAGGGGTGTTATTGGGGTTGATTCGGTCGGGTTCGGGTTAGTCGGGTCGGGTTAATTTGGGTCAAGGCAAAAAGAATACTTGAACCCGACCTTGTTTAAAACTCAGGTTCCGATCAATTAGGGTCGGGTCAACTCGGGTTCGGGTCTAGATCATTTAAGAATTATACAATTTTGGTGTTTACACTTGAAAGTACATAAAACAATAATAATAAATAAAATCAAATAAATCAAACTTGGGTTACTAGGATTGATCCAAACCCGAGTAAGAGACATATATTAGACCCGAATCCGACCATATTTAGAACTCAGGTTAGTTGGGTTAACCCGAATTGATCTGAATATAATTTTGAACCCAATGACCAGACCCGAATAGTCTAATTCGGGTTCGGGTTGAGGTGGCCTTTTCGACACCTCTAACTACAAGTATTAGTCCATACACACTTTATTTTATAACTATCTATCCCGACGGACGTGGGTGATATCCAGTTATTATTTAAGTCTTAAGTTCCCTAACTAATCTATATGACTTTTTTTTTTTTTTATTATGTTTTGTCATATACTTAATTACTAGATAAGTTGCCAACTTTTCGTTCACTAAATTTTAAACCCTATCATCTATTATTTTTTATCGTCATTAGGTTAATGGACATAAAGTTAACCACTAAGTGATGTTGGTCAATACATTAATGATTCAAGCTCTCAAGTTTCAGTTTGCAACCAACTAATCAATTACTATCAACACATAGCCATGCCAAAGGCATAAGTTTATAACACCCATATGTTTTATCTAAAACACGGGCAAGTCAGTCGCTAGAACTCCCAGATGCTAATAACTCGCTAGAAGGGGTAGAAAGCTTGTTCAGCCAAGTTAAACGAAACAAATCATGTCATTAATAAAGTTAAAGTCTATCACTAGGCAAGCACAAAGGCAATTAGCCTTTAATAACAATCATCATAACAAAAGATAAATAATTTGATAACAAAAAAGTATGAAAACAATGATCAAACCGAATTAAAAAATATTAATGATGCTATAGTATGAATGTGAAAGCCCTTAACCCAAGAACCCTAGCAAAAACCCTATGTCGATTCCCAAAAAACTGATTATAATACTCCTTCTCTCATCCACTTCTCCATGTCAAAACCCCACAACTGAAGAAAAAAAAAATTAAGGATCAATATATAATATGACTATCATACCCTCTTCTTCCTCAAATTGATATTGTTCTTCACTGTTTTTGATGCTAGAACCATTTGATACATGAAAGCATAGTTTACTTTTGTGTTAAGTAAAAAGTATTTTGTGTGGACCTAAATGACATCATATAAAGACCCATTAATAATTATACTATCTATCATAGAGCTATGGAACAGAATCCCAGAATTGGGTTAAAATATTATTTCTGATATTATAGTGTTTTTGTGTTTGGCTGGTGGGCTTTGTTAGTGGATGGGCCTTCCTGTTTTGGGCTACGTTTTTTTGACTCTGGTTTGTTGGCCCAAGTCTGCTGTTTTTTTTAGGTGGTTACATATACTTTTCGTATTCTAAATTCTTCCCGAACATCGTCTCGCTTTCTTCGGGGTTAGGTATCTGGTCGGTTTCTCAGATCTGCAAATCTATTCGTGCTTGCGCTTTGTTATTATTGTTTTTCATGTTTCTTTGAGCTTATGTTTCTTGGCTGTGTAATGCCTATCCATATGTCTGTGCATTGCCTTTGTTTTAGTTAGTACTTTTCAAAATTGTGTGTTGCTACTTGTAGTTAATGCTGCTTACATACATGTTTGTTGTTACCTTTGTTTGTTTGTTTTTTTTTGTCTTCATTATTTGCATGTTAGTTTTGTTACTTTAGTGTTTTAAAAATTGCCTTCTATATTACTGACATTTGTTTTGCATCATGGCCTTATGTGCCATGGATTATATGTCCTTAGCTGTTTCGCGTATTTCTGCTTGCCTCATGCTTCTTTTCGTGTTTTCTACCGGTTTTTATTTTATTTTTGTTAATGGATTCGAAAAACTATGTTCTCAATGGGCATTCGCAATTTTCATCTTCCTTGAGTGTTGGCCGTGTGTGTGAACCTCATGCACGTACGGTTGTTGAAACCTCTGATGCTGTTGGTTTACGCAATGTTGGTTGTTTGTGTGTGTCTGATGGGGTTGCTGAAACATCCGCGTGTGATGCAATAAATTGTAAGCGAAAGTGTCCATGTCTTGCTGATGTTGGTGAGACAGTTCTGGAAAACCGGGGTACGTCTGCCAGTCATGTGTCGCCTAGATCCACAGGTTGGTTATTCCTTTTGTTTATGCCTTTGGTCAGCACGTGTTTTTGCTCAACTTTTGTAATAGCTGTCGGTTAGCATGTTACAGGTTGTGGTGACTGCCGCCGTTCGCCCCATGATGTGTGGCAGGTGATCTAATGGTTGTTAAAGAAGTTTTGTGTTATCCTGTTTTTCATGTGGCTCATTTATTGTACGTGTGTGCAGCCTGAAACCTTTTTCCCTGCATCCGCGCGTGAACGTGTACAGCCTCATGTTTCTGCTGCCTCATTTGCCTGTGGTGAGTGTTTTCAGGTTATTTTGTATACTTCGTGCATACCCCGTTTTTTTAAATGCGTTTTGTGAATGCCTGTCTTTGTGTCAGCGGATAGTGATGCGGAACATAGTTCCGTTATCTTGGATTTTGGAGCTGGCATCGTTCGGCATGAGACATTTGCAGAGTTGGAAGGCATAGAATTTGCTGATGATACGGTTCGTCGGGTGCCAGCACGACGTATATCTTCATCGGCTGGTCATGTGGTTGAGCAGCATGATCGTAGAAAGAGGGTGCGGCTACCTAGCGACGCATCTTTGGGTATGGATATTGGTCTGTGTGTTTCATATTTGAGTAAATTGGCTTGCCTTAGGCATTTTTGACGTTGTTTTTAAAAAATGTAGATGAGAGGCCTTCACAGCGGCGCCGTATGCGACCAAGGAATATGCATTCACAAACGATCCTGCAACAAGCGAGAGAAGAAACGGTGACAGCTACTGAAGCACTACCTCATTCCCAACCGCCTGTTACCTCACATGCTTCTGGATCGTCTTATGTGGACGGATGTGGCATAGGTTTGTCAAAACTTTCTTTCGTTATACTCCTATGATTTTAGTCGTTGTATGCTTCATGACTCACATGCGTTTTGTTTTGCAGCTTGTGCGGCGCCCGTTGCCCAGGCCCCACATGTAGCATCAAATACAACACCTTCTTTCAGCGTGCCTGGTGAGCCGAGCAATTCTGCTCAAAGATCATTTCCACAAACACATCGCACAGGTTTGTCGTATGACTGTTATTATTCCATTATTTCAATTTCTCTATGTTCACGGTTAATAAAGCTTTGTTGTTATATGTTACCGTTTTGTATTCAAGGTGCGCCGGAGCAGTATGTGAAGTTTGGTCCTTGCAACTGCGTCTGCTCTAAATGCCATGCACTGTTCTGGTATGAAGAAAGGCTTAGTACTTCTACGCGGCGCTCAGGTCCTTTGTATCATCGCTGTTGTATGGGCGGGAAGGTCAGGCTTTTTTTGCCCCGTCGTTACCCCGAGTATATCCAAGAACTATTTTCAGATCCACATTTCCTCGCCAACATCAGAGCATACAACCAAATGTTCTCTATGACATCCCTCGGTGCCACCATTGATGAGTCAGTGAACGTAGGCAGGGGCCCGTATGTTATCAAGGTTTCTGGCCAAATCTATCATCGCATAGGCAGGTTTTGTCCACTTCCAGGTGAGTCGCCGCGGTTTCTCCAGCTCTATATTTATGAGACCTATAAAGAGGTTGCTAATCGGTTGGCCAATTTTGAAAAAAATGGTCTTAGTGACTTAAGACCAGACATTGTTCAGGGACTGATAGAATTGCTGGATACACACAATGCATTGGTCCAATTGTTTAGGACTGCACGAGACAAGTTGCTGGATGCAGATGTACCGGAGTTCAAGATCAAGCTGTTCAGTGTCGTCGGGTCATCGCAACATGAGTTACCGACGGCAGATGAGGTTGGAGCAATCGTATTTGATAGTGGTTCGGACAGTGTTACAGATTTCGATGTGGTTATTCAGCGGTATTCAGGCGATCCCGAAAGAATAAACAAACTACACCCAGCATATATGTCGTTGCATTTCCCTTTATTATTCATCTTTGGCGAACAGGGTTATCACCCAGACCTAAAGCTCATTGATGTGGCTGACAGCTGTTCCGAAGGCACGAGAAGAATGTCTATGGATGCGTATTATGCATACCTATTGCACGACCGTTTTGACCGGTATTCGTTACTGACGAGAGGAGGGAGGCTCTTTCAACAATTTGTGGTAACAGCCTATTGCAGTGTTGAACAAAGTAGGACAGATTATATAAGACAACACCAGGCGGATATTCGTGGAGACTATTTAAGTGGTGTTTATGATGCCATAGCAAGAGGTGATCATGAAGGTTCGGACATCGGGTCACGAATAATATTGCCGGCTTCATTTACGGGTGGTCCACGTTATATGTATAGTCACTACCTCGATGCGCTTGCAATCTGTCGTGTACACGGCAATCCTTCATTTTTTGTAACGTTCACGTGCAATGTTAGATGGCCAGAGATCGACGAGTATATGCTATCGTTCCCACACCTAACAGCTGCAGATAGACCAGACGTGATTGACCGTGTTTTTGAAAAGAAAATACATATGCTTCTGAAATATGTCCGTGAACGAAAGCCTTTTGGCACGATTGAAGCAGGTCAGAATCCATACATTTTAATCATTTGTTACAAATAGTCTTATAACGATGTAATATATGCATTACTCATTGTATTCGCTGTTTTTACAGTCCTATACACCGTCGAATTTCAAAAAAGGGGTTTACCACACTGCCACATTTTATTATGGAACGATAGGCATTCCAGGATTCAGTCACCTGATGAAGTGGACAGATTTGTGAGCGCTGAATTGCCGGATAGGCAGATGGACCCAGAGGGTTTTAGGGTTATTTCAGAATTTATGGTTCATGGCCCTTGCGGTGGCGCGGCACCAAATGCTCCGTGTATGCGCGGGCGGTCAACATGTAAGAAGTATTTCCCAAAAGACTATTGTCCAGCGACATATATAGATAAAAATGGTTATGTTCATTACAGACGCAGAGATGTTGAGATACAAGGAACGAGACATAATGTTCGGTTAGATAACGGCTACGTCGTGCCTCACAACCGTGAGTTATGTATGGCTTTCTACGCCCATATAAATGTAGAATGCTGTGGCTGGACGATGTTAATCAAGTATCTTTTCAAATATATTTCCAAGGGCACCGATAGGATCGTTGCACGCATAGGCAGGGCAAATGCTCCTTTCACCCAACCACTTGCATCAGCCGACGGCAGCTCATCTTCTGCTGCACCTACGAGGGCCCCAGTGGATGAAATAAAAAATTTTGTCGATGCTAGGTATATAGGTCCCCATGAGGCGTGTTGGCGCATCTTGAAGTTCGATATTCATCATCGAGATCCGGCTGTTCAGATATTGGCAATGCATTTAGAAAATATGCAGAGGGTAACCTTTAGAAACCGCCAGCGATTACAATCAGTGGTTGATAATCCAGATGTGCATAAAACCACTTTAACAGAGTGGTTGGCATTCAACAATGCTTTTACAATAGGTAGGCACCTAACGTATCTTGATTTCCCGTCAGAATTTGTGTGGTCAAAAAAAGATAGGGAATGGTCACCGAGACAAAATGTAAACAAACCGTCTATAGGTAGAATTGCATACGTTCATCCGAGTGCAGGTGATCTCTTTTTCCAACGGTTGCTGTTGCTGCATCAGAAAGGTTGTACTTCTTTTCCAAGTATACGCACCGTCAATGGTCACACATATGGAACGAACAGGGCTGCTGCGGAGGCTATGGGCTTGCTCGAAAATGACCAGGAGTGGCACATAGCTATGCAAGAAGCTGCTGCCACAGCGTCGGCAGCTGAGTTGCGCGCGATGTTTGTGCAAGTTATGGTTTTTTGTGATGTCACACAACCTTTATCGTTGTTCGAAAGTGTTTGGCAGCACATGTCGCAAGACATTCCAAGAGTATTGTCGGGAATATTTGGTATGCACCTTTTGCATGTGAACGACCCAGAGTTGAAGGCGGGCCTTTCATATGAACTGCAGAATTCCTTATCTCAACATGGAAAGTCCTTGGAAGAGTATGGAATACCGATGCCGCCGGATGGGTTACTGAACATGTTGCTAAACAGAGCCGTGATGGAGGAAAAGAGCTATGACCGACCTCAATTGGCAAGGGAAAGTGTCCAGCTGATTGCGCAACTAAATGCAGAGCAAAAGGAAATTTTTGACACCATTCTCAGGTCAGTTGATCATAACGTTCAAGAAACAGTTTTTGTATATGGCCACGGAGGAACGGGCAAGACGTTCTTATGGAAAACTATAATTACCGCATTACGGTCGCAGGGTAAAATTGTTCTAGCAGTTGCATCCTCAGGCATTGCGTCATTGTTGCTACCTTCCGGCAGGACAGCACATTCAAGATTCAAGGTTCCTCTAGACCTTACGGACGAGTCGGTTTGTAACATAAAGAAAAACACACAGGTTGCCGAATTACTAAGACAGACAGACCTAATAATCTGGGACGAGGCCCCGATGAATGACAAAAAATGTTTTGAGACATTAGACCGTACGCTTCGTGACATTTGTGACAAGCCAGATGTCGAATTTGGAAATAAAAGCATTGTGCTAGGAGGCGACTTTAGGCAAACCTTACCAGTAAAGAAGAATGCGGCGAAGAATGATATTATCGCTTCATGTATTTCTGAGTCATATTTGTGGTATCGTCTGAAAGTTTTTTTCCTGAAGCAGAACATGAGGCTGCACCAACCGAATATGACTCCTTCTGAAAAACATGAGGTCGAAGACTTTTCGCAATGGCTACTTAAAATCGGTGATGGCAAAGCTGGCATAAGAGACATATCAGATCCGAATGATACCTCATGGGTGGAAATACCGGATCGTTACTGCTTTCCTGCAACAGAAGAGGGAAAATGGTGTTTGATTGATTTCATTTATGACAGCCAAACACTCCATAGGCCTACAGCAGAATCGTTTCAGCAAAAGGCGATAGTATGTCCTAAAAATGAAACCGCTGACTCTATCAACGCAGAAATTCTTTGCAACGTTGGAGGAACAAGTCATTTTTACACGAGTAACGACCAAGCGGTTCCACGTACCAATGATGGTGGTGCAGCAGAGGTTCTCTACCCAGTTGAGTATCTAAATTCAATAAATCTGAGCGGGTTTCCTCCACATAGGTTAGAGCTCAAAATTGGAATACCGATAATGTTATTAAGAAACATAAATGTACAAGGCGGTCTTTGCAACGGTACTAGATTAATAGTCACGCAGCTGTTAACTTGGGTAATAGAAGCAAAGATAATCACTGGGACAAAAATTGGTCAGAAAGTATTTCTTCCGCGTATCGTGCTTATAATGAAGGATGACAAGATGCCGTTCATATTTAGGCGCAAGCAGTTTCCGCTAAAAGTATGTTATGCAATGACGATCAACAAGAGTCAAGGGCAATCGTTGAAAAAAATTGGCATCTACCTGCCAGAGCCAATATTTGGTCATGGCCAACTTTATGTAGCGTTGTCTAGAGCAACTTCTCCACAAGGTTTAAAGATGGTGATTGCAGAATGTCCTGGACAACTGCCCAACACAACCAAAAATATTGTCTACACCGATTTTTTAAACAAAATAAATCGGCGACAGGTTTTGTTTATGCATATATTTTTTCCAATTATTCTAACATGCTGTCATAACAGATTTGAAATTTTTCCAGTATATATGTGTATGCACATATACGTCTACCTGTTTTCATATTTATATTCATGCAAATATGTCCGTTCTGTTACTTGCAATGTTTTGAATGATATCACGTACGTGTGCATAGGCGTTCTGCGTTATCATGTCCACAAATACCATGTTTATTTGTCTATGTATTTAAAGTAATAAAAACACATTGCTATCCTTATTCCCAATCTGTTGAAAGGTGTTACATATAATTATACATGTTCTGCACCCTATTTACGAACAGTGGCATAACCTTTACTAAAACTCTGCAGACAAATTTGTGAAAAAAACATGGAAACTACTGCAAATGTTCCTCCAGGTTCAACAACATCACGCACAGGACAGGCAACGCAACAGTCACATGATAAAGGAAAAGGCATACTTATAGAAGAAGAAGTTGCTGATCTCAGGAATCTGAAACCACATGATCTTAATAAACCATTGGAAATTAAAGTATTCAAAAAGTGGGCCTCCAGAAATGTCCCAGACCCAAATCCAACATGTTTATGCTTCATTCTCCTTGACAAACAGGTAATGGCCTAAAAACAACTACCTCATAACAATGGCTATTTCACCACTTTTTTCTGAAACATGATCACCAACATGTTAACATTCTTTCTTGCAGGGTGGCGCAATCCAGGCCAATGTCCAAATATGGGATATGAAAGAATTCGACTCAAAGTTGGATGTTGGCGCATGTTACCGTATCGAGGCATATGGCTGTAAGAAAACCGACAGATGGCAGCGGACACTGGAAAACGATATTACCTTATTATTCGGGAAATACACAAAAGTCACTGAAATACCGGATACAGGTTTCCCAGAATATCACTTTAACTTCGCTGCTTATAACCAAGTTAGCCACCGTGCAGACAGCCGTGAATCCATTCTTACAGGTATGAACCATCATTAATCAACTATTTTCCCGAACACATGACCCACTACTTTAAAATATTTGGCAGATTACATTGGAATTGTCAGAGATGTTGGGAACATACGTGAGTCCAGTGACTCAATGACAAACAGAATATCACGTAGAAACATCGACATCCAGAACTTGAAGTATGTGGCTACGTTTTTTTGCATGTTATATAATTCAGTGTTTATAAACCTAAGTTTTCTAATATCCTGATCACCAACCAAACAATTCATGTATACAGCGGAAACACAATCGTCTTTACATTATGGAATGAGCAAGCAATTGGTTTCCCAGTTAGCTTATGCAGCCAGGTTGAACAACCTCCAATTATAGCGATAACATCTTGCTGGGCAAAGCGCTTTGGAGGTACATCATAAACCTACGTCAAATGTGTTTACATAACACATTGTCAGAAACACTAACCTACATTATTTTAACAGGGGGGGTACAATTATCTGCTACTCCAGCGACAACATACTACATAAATCCACAGATCCCAGAAACAGATTATATAAGAACAATGTATGTCTATTATTTCAAATAACAAACACACACCACAACACAGTTATTAAAACCACTAGCTTGACAATGCCATTTAAACAGGTACGAGCAGTACATCGGGCCTCTCCCTCCATTACCCCCTCCAGTACCAGATGTTGGTGAAGACGAGCCCGAGCCACCGCAACCACACATGCAGATACAAGCTCTCCAAGCAATCAAGCCTGAGACAAACGCGGTATGTATAACTGTTCTGATTCCAGTAATGTGAAACAAGGTATCTGACAAAACTTATCAACATTACAACAGCTACGACCATTCGTCATACAAGCCATGATCACAAACATTGACGAAACACAAGGATGGTACTTCAATCGTTGCCGTACGTGCCACCTTAAAATTGCCGAAGGTTGGCCACACCCTCAGTGTTAACAGCCAGGGATGCGCCCTACACCAAACTACACGTAAGCTATTACTAACATTCCACGTTTAGTAAAATAGGCCAATACAGTCTCAATGAAAAGACTCAGTATCATAACAATGGCTTCTTATTATTGGCAGCTACAACTTCAAAGCAACTCTGACAGATATGACCGGTAGCATAGTTATAACATGTTTTAGCCCAGAAGCAAATTCACTCCTACTACCCGTTACCGAGTTGCTAAGCTATGTTTCGAATCCTGACCCATACATACTTCCGGATATAATCAAAGACCTAGAAAACACTGAACACATCTTTACAGTGCATATCGCCCCAGGAGGTCGCACAGGCAATACCAAATACATCCTTGACCATGCTCAAGATGTGCCACGACTGGCATTGCCAGAAATTCCAACGACCACTGACCAACCTGAGCCACCTACCAGTGTCACACAACAACCATCAGAAACTCTCTTACCCGAAACACCAGTTACTCAACCAAGGCATGAACAGCCAGCTACTCCAACCGAAATAACAACATCTGAACTAACACCACCTCCCAGAACTGATGAATCCATCCATAAAGCTGAATACCATACCGAAGCATCATCTGGTACGGTCCATAGACGATTGTTTGCACAACATCTTGAACAAACTGACCAGCAGGACATTACATCCACAAATGTGTCGAGTGAAGAAAATGTCGCAGTCCCAGTGACCAACCGACAGCAACAACCAACAGATGCATAGGCCATAGGTGCTACTGACCAAAATCAACCAGCAGCACCAACAGAAGCCGGACCGAGTCAGCCAAGCAAGAAGCCAAAGCACGAGTGACATGCTGCAACAAGTAGTAACTGATCCTAAAACATCAATGTATATAGGCACTACCACCGCAACAATGTAGGTGTATCCTGAAATATCAGTATGTATATAGGCATTAGCCATCGTAAAATTGCAGGTCTAAAAGCTATAAGTTAGACGCCTGCAGCATTTTGTAGACGGCAGTTATCTAGGATAGATATGTACAGCTGCAAAGCCACTAGGCAAAACGGTTCCACCCTTTTGTAATTACCCATCTATCAATATATCTATCCACTTTTGTTTGTACCTAAACGTTGATCAAACAGACATGAATGCCCCCGCCGCAACGCGGCGGGTTATCTCACCTTGTTAGAACATCATGCATGGTAGAATGACTAGAACTACCAACCAATTTTAAAATAAAAAAAGTATTTAATCAAAGAAAACTTCCGTTATCATGATGGAAAGCAATTCATATTCATATCTAATTCACGATCACATTATATACCTTGGAATAAAAGGCTTGATTAACACAAGGGTTTTGCTGTCACAAATTTTATAACTGCCAACAATGGGTATATATGAAATTAGAAAGGATTGTAGAGGATATATGAAATTCTTCCAAAAATTAATCCCTCCTGGTTTATAGACGAATGGCATATATCCCACTAGTTGGCCTTGCATCCTCCTTTTAATTAACCACGGACCCAACAAGGTGCTGTGGGCTTAAACAATTTATAATTTTGTTAGGTCGTATGTATTTCATGGACATGGGCCCAACACTTGATTAATAACCATGTTCCATAATCTCAGTGGCAATTTCAATCCACGAACTGACTTTTCCAGCAGAAAACTCGATCAGTTAACTTCATATTTTTGGGTAAAACATGAAGATCTCTTTTTCCTCTTTCCATAGTCTTTTGAATCACCTAAAACAAAGTTCGGACGAAAAAGTTATATGACCAAAACGGTGAAACAACGTCAAAATCTCCCTTTTCTTCATTCTAAGCTTGAGTTATATGACCAAAACGGTGAAACAACGTCAAAATCTCCCTTTTCTTCATTCTAAGCTTCTTTTCGGTTCTTTCCGGTCTTTTCCGCGACAATTGCTTCATAGCTCCAGATTTTTACTACTAAAATGTGAATTTATAACAAATCTGTACCAAATACCGTAAAAACATACCAGATATGCGCAATAATCGTGTGATATTGATACTAAAAACATGTTCTTATTTGATGTTGTCCACTTGTTGCGGTGGGAATATACTAATATTAAGCGCAAAATTTCATTTGTATAAGTATAAACGAAAAGTAAAAATTAGACGAAGTAAAGTCGTATGTAAATAAAGAAATTATAATTTAAACATAAATTAAATATCAAAGCAAAATCTAAACAGAGACGAAGGGATAAAAGTAATGATATGAAATGAGTAGTAATGAATAGTGAAACTTTGCAAGTTGATACTAAGGGAAGATATAGNTGTATATAGGCATTAGCCATCGTAAAATTGCAGGTCTAAAAGCTATAAGTTAGACGCCTGCAACATTTTGTAGACGGCAATTATCTAGGATAGATATGTACAGCTGCAAAGCCACTAGGCAAAACGGTTCCACCCTTTTGTAATTACCCATCTATCAATATATCTATCCACTTTTGTTTGTACCTAAACGTTGATCAAACAGACATGAATGCCCCCGCCGCAACGCGGCGGGTTATCTCACCTTGTTATAACTAGTAATATAGAAGTAAAAAGTGTAGAGCAAAAACAATTCATAAATTTCTATATGTCATTGCTTATCATAAAAAGTGGATAACCCCTACGTAAGTTATCTTCAATTCGTATTATAAGAAAATTACACTACAAAAAAATAGTTGAATCTCCACACTTCTAAAAAGTGTGTAAAATTTTACTAATAGTGTGTAAAATTTGGTTACATTAATAAGTGCGGAAAAAATTGTAAAACAATAAATTTTTCACACTTATAGTTGTCTAAAAAAAAGTTCACACTTTTTAGTGTAAAGAATTATAATATTTCTCAACACTTTTAAGTATAGAGGTTATTTGTAACACCCAAATTCCTTACACTTTGAGGAAGTGTGGAGAATTTGGTCCTCTACACTTTAAGGAAGTGTGGAGAATTTTGGTCCATATAGTGTGGACATTTCTTAGATTTCTCCACACTTAAAAGTGTGAACTTTTTTTTGACGGAAAATTTATTATTTTACATTTTTTTTCCATACACTTATTAATGTAACCATTTTTATACATTATTAAGTGTTAATAAATAAATGAAATTTTACACACTTTTTAAAAGTGTGGAGATCGAACCAATTTTTGTAGTGTTAAATCTTTATATGTCGTTGGTTTGGTTCATTCATGCGTCGAATAGGGTGATGTTACTAATATAACGTCACAAATATATTCTCTCTATATAACATTTGTGGATGGAACAATTCCCAAAGCGATTAAAATAACAATAAAGGTTATCTCACGATTAAAATATTGCTACATCAGTAAAGAGATTATAAAATTGTAAGGGCACGTGTTCTTCATTTGTGTAGCCAGCAAAATTCTACCATCTACAGATAACCATCATTCCAGAAGTCCAGAACTTAGTACAACCATTTTTCCTTTTATCAAAAATCCCAACACACAAAATAAAATATACCCTGTCTACACTCAAAACACACACAAGCCGGTTAACTCTTACGATGATCGGGATATCTCAACTTTTTGCAGGAAACATTGTATACGCACGTTAGGTACTCTTGATTATTTTTACTTTTTATTTAATTTAGATTGTAAATTGATTATTTACAAATACTTACTGATTTTGCAGATTCATATGTTGGTGGTGCATATCAAGATATTCATTCAGTGTAAGTGTAAGTTACAATTTTATAAATGAAATAGAAAGTTACACTTTTATAAATAATAAATTTCATCCTGGAGAGTGGGGATATTTGTGAAAGACTAAAGATGTGTTTATTGTTTACACACACCCAAATTAATTTGTAAGTGTTATAATTTCGGAGACCTTTGAGGTTTTGGCGTGTTTGTTGTAATGATTTTTATTTGGCTTTGTAAGGTTGTTGATGTATGTTAACTGATTGATTTCTTTCTTTCAGCGAAGATAATGTTTTCTACTCCTGTTTCGGCTTTTAGAGGT
>LBNU01032285.1:45503-60995 GCA_014162995.1 Artemisia annua | reverse complement strand
ATGACATAAATGCTATTGGTTTAAAAGGCTACTGGTTTTGTGGCCATTTGATTTTTTTAGTAAACAAATAAGAAAAAGATTGTTGAAACTAAGTTATTATTGCATAGGCGAAGTGAGTTGGCTGTTTCGAGCTAGGGCTAAGCGAGCCAGAAGTAATCCAATAGTTACAACTAAGCGATGCAAAAAGAGATAAAAAGAATCAGACAGACATGGAACTGAGTTGGAAAACACATGATAAGGCAAAACACTCGAAAGTAAATGGTTAGTTTCTTGCATATGATTTTTGCCTTATCTTTGTCACTGCATACTTCTATTTGTATATGTAGGTGGACGACCACAGCTGTCTCACCAAGGGCTTTCGGCGGACAGTGTGTCTGCTTTCTGGGTCAGTGGCATATTCCATATGGTCATTTTCATTTGCTCATAAAACTCTGTCTTTATACTTATTCTAATGTTGTTGCAGAATGTGGTTCTGGGGCATGAATTATCGACTTTGTCGATGGCACCATTCGAGCTACAATGTTTGCTTCTTCAGATGCTGCTATTCTTCTGTACACCAACTTGGTGGTGCAGACAACATTTGTAATAAGATGCCGCCGACTGTTTTAGTGCGTAAGCAAATAAGAATTGACACTGGGAGCAAACGAAAATCTACAGGTGATGTGCTAGTACTGCATTTCAGGACAGTTGTCTTTCCAAAAACTTTTTACAAGCAATGATATCGATAATTAATTGAAATTCTATCATGTTCTACTCTGCAATATCCTTACTAGCAATGGAAACCTCTTCCGCGACTTGACATGCGAATAATTAATGTAATATTTTGTTATTCTTTCCATTAGTATTGTTACGTATATTCGTTATACTAATACATATATGCCCACATATTTGACCATCGTTTGTTTTCTTTATAGCTTTTCGGGTACAAATACGTGAGCATGCGCCATACAGAGGCAACAAGCGTCACCGTCATACGCGTGAAGATAGTTTTAATAGTTTGTTGTCGTCCTTTTAAATTATACTAACCATACACATGTGGCTGATGCTTACTTGAAAAGCTCTTTGATGTTTGAGATGCAGAGACAGGCTTGCTCCATTAGTCGGGTCTAGGGAGGATTCTCCTGACAGTGAAGGCGGTATATGTACACGTTAGTATATCTTTTTTGGGTCATTAACTGAGAATGTCAAAAGATAGACGCCCGCGGTTTGTAACAATCAATTGATTACTTTTTTTTTGATGGTAATTCATCATAGTGATGAAGTGCATCATCTTTTGGATAGAAAAGTTTACACCGATCTAAATCTTCAGTTTTTTACGGGATGACACTAAAGATTATTTCAGGTTTGTTTTCTTAATATAGTATATCTTAGATCTGTAGGATATCTCAAAAGCATAGTTACATGTTTTGTTAATAGTGTTAGCTCCATATATAATATACCTTAAATCTTTAACCAATAATATATATTAGTTATCGGTTCAATTTTAGATGCAACTTTAAACATATTATGGAATGCTTCTAGCTCATAATCTATCGCTGCCTACTTGCAGGCCCATCTTTTGGGGCTGGAATCAGGGTGTTTAGGTGCTGCAACGCAGGTTGAAAAGGGTGGATGTAGATGCTGTGGTGTCGATTGAAGTGGGTGCATTTGGATGCTGAAATGGGTGCGATTGAGGGCTTAAACTGCTGGGTTTTGGGCGCTGAATCGGGGGCTTAAATCGATGCCTTTGGGTGCTGAAATGAGGGCTAATATGTGTCGGTTTAGGGGCTGAAATGGTGGGTCTGGAGTATGAAATGGGTGTGGGCTTGAAGGCTGAAATAGATGGGTTTGGGGACTGAAATCGGGATGTTTAGATGCTAAAACAAGGGGTGCTACACAATGCATGGTGTCTGATGTCAACAAGCACCTAGATGGTGTGAAGTAGGTATGGTGTAGTCCTTACAAATATGATTGCTAATTGTAATTATAATCAGTTAGCGATGCTTACCAAGCAATACTATGATGAATTTGACAAAATATATTGTAACGTTAGAAAGTGTTGCTTAATTGGTTTTGTTACTCATAATAATATTTTTGTAATGCGTTGAGTATCTTATATTTTGTCAAACTGAGTACCAAGGTTCAGTACATGTAACCATGAGTCTTCATGTGAAGTTCAATGATTTCGCATACATGGTTGTATAAGCAGGTTCTTACGGTGAGCGACTTTGGTACAAAAAACCGCCACCACGCAATGGAAACACTTCCTAGGGTATCCGTTTTTTTTCTATGCTGTATTGCCTTTATAGGTGGACAGTCACACTGTTATGTTTAATAGCTATTACCAGTGGTACAGAATTTGGATCCTTGAATGTGTAAAACTTGAGTCTATTCCTGTTGAACTTACAGGTACGCAAAAAAGAGTAAAAATATAGTAGATTCCCCCGCCGCAACGCGGCGGGCACCTGCGCCTCGTTACAAACAAAGTCCAATTCACAACCGCTGCACGTTGGGGAAAATGAAGTGATTTATTAATTGTTTAGGGGCATATCGGGAAAATAAAGATTACATTGTAATGGAATGACGAAAAACATGGGGGTGTTCTGGAATGGATTTAACCATTTCTCATGGAATAGCCCATTTCATGTAAGAAGAGGATCCTTAAGCTGAGGATAACTTGATTGATCAAGTTACAATTATCAATCATTGGATTAAATTCAATGGCTCAAGCATCTCATATTTTTTTTACTTGACCATTGAATTTGATCCAATGTTTGATATTTGTCTAACTTGATCAATCAAGTTATCCCCAACTTGAGAGAATCCTTTCCCTTTCATGTAATGGCTCATTCCAATTTAAAAATCATAACAAACAGTTTTTTTTTTTTTTTTTTTTTTTTTTTTTTTTTTTTTTTTTTTTTTTTTTTTTTTTTTTTTTTTTTTTTTTTTTTTTTTTTTTTTTTTTTCATTCCAATAAAATAGTTTATTTCATTACCACTTTGATTGGAATATACCAAACACTATGTACGTAAACTTATCAATTTCCTTGTTTTTTAAGTAACTTTATAAGTTTAATAAATACCCCATACACTTTATACCTTATAGACTATATATTATTTAAAAAAGAAAAACAACTTAAATATTGTTATTAATAAATATTATTATCATTATATATTAAATTTATGTTTATAATGAATTGGAGAGATATGTATGCCACTCCATGAGTTATTAGGAATACACTCTTCATCCACACAAGTAACATACATATCAATTAACCGGTAAAAGATAGTTAGGGAGTAATGAAATCTAAGTAAACACAACTTTTCTCCATATTGTTTTCACAACCACAATAGTTTAGATATTTTATTTTCTTTTGCAATAGTAGTAATTTTGGGTTAGTTGACTAGCAACTAATTCCGCCCACTCCTTCAAAACCGAGATTTTACTTGCTTTCATAAAAACATAAAAATACAAAAAGAATCTTCCTTCACCCTTAGACCTATTAGAGTAGTTTTTCTATCCTAACGAACACTATTCCCTGTGAGAGAACGATCAATCCCCCGTAATTACTACTATCTTATACTACATCGGTCAGGTACACTGCCTGGTGGGGTTGTAAGCCTCTTGAGATCCCTCGAGAGGTAAAACCTGTTGTAAGGTCACAAAACCACGCATCAACCATACAGAGGCAACAAGCGTCACCGTCATACGCGTGAAGATAGTTTCAATAGTTTGTTGTCGTCCTTTTAAATTATACTAACCATACACATGTGGCTGATGCTTACTTGAAAAGCTTTTTGATGTTTGAGATGTAGAGACGGGCTTGCTCCATTAGTCGGGTCTAGGGAGGATTCTCCTGACAGTGAAGGCGGTATATGTACACGTTAGTATATCTTTTTTGGGTCATTAACTGAGAATGTCAAAAGATAGACGCTCGCGGTTTGTAACAATCAATTGATTAATTTTTTTTTCATGGTAATTCATCATAGTGATGAAGTGCATCGTCTTTTGGATAGAAAAGTTTACACCGATCTAAATCTTCAGTTTTTTACGGGATGACACTAAAGATTATTTCAGGTTTGTTTTCTTAATATAGTATATCTTAGATCTGTAAGATATCTCAAAAGCATAGTTACATGTTTTGTTAATAGTGTTAGCTCCATATATAATATACCTTAAATCTTTAACCAATAATATATATTAGTTATCGGTTCAATTTTAGATGCAACTTTAAACATATTATGGAATGCTTCTAGCTCATAATCTATCGCTGCCTACTTGCAGGCCCATCTTTTGGGGCTGGAATCAGGGTGTTTAGGTGCTGCAACGCAGGTTGAAAAGGGTGGATGTAGATGCTGAGTTGTCGGTTGAAGTGGGTGCGTTTGGATTCTGAAATGGGTGCGATTGAGGGCTTAAACTGCTGGGTTTTGGGCGCTGAATCGAGGGCTTAAATCGATGCCTTTTGGTGCTGAAATGAGGGCTAATATGTGTCGGTTTAGGGGCTGAAATGGTGGGTCTGGAGTATGAAATGGGTGTGGGCTTGAAGGCTGAAATAGATGGGTTTGGGGACTGAAATCGGGATGTTTAGATGCTAAAACAAGGGGTGCTACACAATGCATGGTGTCTGATGTCAACAAGCACCTAGATGGTGTGAAGTAGGTATGGTGTAGTCCTTACAAATATGATTGCTTATTGTAATTATAATCAGTTAGCGATGCTTACCAAGCAATACTATGATGAATTTGACAAAATATATTGTAACGTTAGAAAGTGTTGCTTGGTTTTGTTACTCATAATAATATTTTTGTAATGCGTTGAGTATCTTATATTTTGTCAAACTGAGTACCAAGGTTCAGTACATGTAACCATGAGTCTTTATGTGAAGTTCAATGATTTCGCTTACATGGTTGTATACGCAGGTTCTTACGGTGAGCGACTTTGGTACAAAAAACCGCCACCACGCAATGGAAACACTTCCTAGGGTATCCGTTTTTTTTCTATGCTGTATTGCCTTTATAGGTGGACAGTCACACTGTTATGTTTAATAGCTATTACCAGTGGTACAGAATTTGGATCCTTGAATGTGTAAAACTTGAGTCTATTCCTGTTGAACTTACAGGTACGCAAAAAAGAGTAAAAATATAGTAGATGCCGCGTTGCGGCGGGCACCTGCGCCTCGTTGAAAAAAAAAGGGGCCTACGTTGTAGTTTAGACCCAAGTTAAATATTCCGTATAAACAAATACAGTAGCTTCTCAGTGCAATACATTAAAAAATTAACAAAATAAATAAATATAAATAAAAATCACCAACTTGGGAAGATGGCAAACAGATCTCTGTGTGCCACGAAAGCAACGCGGTCGCGGTGGCGGTCTTGCGGGTTCAGAAACAAATTGCTTAACATTAAAGCGCAAATCGTTAAAAAAAATTATTACCAAAAAAGATCAAAAAAATTACGGAGTATTTAAAAAGGAACCGCTGCAACGCATCGGGCTCCCCTACTTGTTATTATTATAAAAGAGTCTACCTTCTTTTTGCTAGTTGATTTTAGGAATGACGTGTGGGTAGTAAGAGCAATATAATAGAATTTTTAGTCTCGAGCTACACAAAACTTATTGAATCTTTAATGATCGTTAGACCGAGTCCAACATGAACTACGTATAAGTTCACATTGGGTGTCAATTTAAAACTAACATTGGGTGTCAATTTAAAACTAACTGGCAATAAATGGAATATTTCATCTAGTTTTGCAGTTGCCCAATTGATTGATCAAAGAGCTCCTTTGCTAGGTATTTTGGTTTGCATGATCGACAACGGGCTTGGTGAGTTAGCGGAGCCCATCTAGGCAGGCCCATAAACCAATCAGTTTGAGAAGTTCACCCAGTTAGAGGTGCAAATACAGAACCGTTTTTTTTTAACCGGTGGTTTAACCGTAACCGGTTTTCTACAAAACCGGTTTTTAAAAAAACCGAACCAGTTTTTTATAACCGAACCGGTTAGACCGGTTTTCGATTTTTTCTACGGACCGGTNTGTTAAGAATCCAAGTCGACCCTTTTCCCACATGATAACGACAAATCGATAACTAAATAGTCTCAAAAAATGATTTTGGCTAAAAGTTTACATCTTAAAAAATGTGCATCATGTTGATGTAGGAAAATCGTCGCAACAATAAAGCATGTTTGGAAAAGACTAACATATTCAAGATTAATTAGAGTTTGAAGGACGTAAACATAAGTTTGTCACGAAAGAAAGTAAAAGGTGGATGGAGTTGCGATCCCTTCGAAAGTAAGAAAAAATAAAAAGGTTAGAAAGCCAATCAGTGAGTGACAAGTGTCCAACCAAAAGAAACTCCCTCCGTCCTTTTTTTTAATAATTTTCGGTTAGAAGGGCAATCTAGTCATTTTTGTTTTTTAACTCCACCCCGAACTTCAAACGTACATATCTTTCAAATGACAAACTTTAAAAAAAAAACAAATTTCATCAAAAATTTTAAAATTTCATTCTCTTTAATTTGATATATAAATCGAAACTTTATTTTTTTTTAAATTTCAAGCGGGTTGTGATTTTCTTAAAATTTTTGGCATATCCGACCCTACTTTTATCTAATTTAAAGGTTGAATTACGCAAAACTTAAAACACGAAAGTTGTAGATTTTTTGTCATTCTTTAACTAGAAATTTGAATCACTCAATTTTGATGTGATATGAATGAGATATCGCATTTTAAAAATGATGTTTTACACATATTTAGCGCACACAAAGTGTTTGATAAAATGACTAAAAGAGATTTTTCATATAAAAGTACATTTTAATGCACTAATTGGTCAAGTTATTTTCAGTTTAACAAAACTATCAGTTTGTTATGTTAAATAGAATTGATGAACCCAAACATTTTATCAAATTGATGAACCTGAAAAAGTTGATGAACCTGAAAAGAACTGTGATCAATTTGATGAAACTGAAAAAAATGATCATTATAAAAAAAATATAAGTAAAATTTGATAAACTTGAAAAGAACTTTGATCAATTTGATGAACATCTCTTAAATAAAATTGATGAACCTGAAAAAAGAACTTTTATCTCAATTTTATAAGTAAACTGATGAAACTACGATAACACAAGACAATAAATTGATGAACCTAAACACATAACACAGGACAAATAAATTGATGAACCTAAACATATAACACATGCCAAATAAATTGATGAACCTAAACACATAATATAGGACAAATAAATTGATGAACCTAAACTCTAATTGATAAACCTCAGTAAACTGATGAACATTACCTGTATTTTTTTTTTCATAACAATTAAAAAACATCACTTTTTGAATCTTACATTAATAAAACGATTAGTGATGCATTGTGGTACAAAAATTAGTTCATTTAACGCAATTTTAACACTAAAAATCTAAGATAGACATTTCATAAAACACATTGTATGCAACAAATATGAGTAAAACGTCAACTTTCACGTGTGATATCTTACTCATATGACATCGGATTTGATTGATTCAAAAACCTGTGTAAAGAGTGAACCAAAATCAAAAACTTTCATGTTTTAAGTTCTTAACGATTCGACATTTATGAGGGTAAAAAATAGGGCCAAAAATGACAAAAAAAATAAGAAAATAAAGACCCATTTGATATGTAAAAAAAAAAGTTCGAAAAACGGAGCAAATATGCAGAAATGACAAAATCAGTTCCTCAACTTTCAGAAAATGTCACAAATAGTCCCTGGAGAGTTTGTATGAAGAAAAGTCAACAATCATCCTCCAAAAATCATCAAATGACATTTTTAGTCCTTGGATTGCNATTTAACGCAATTTTAACACTAAAAATCTAAGATAGACATTTCATAAAACACATTGTATGCAACAAATATGAGTAAAACGTCAACTTTCACGTGTGATATCTTACTCATATGACATCGGATTTGATTGATTCAAAAACCTGTGTAAAGAGTGAACCAAAATCAAAAACTTTCATGTTTTAAGTTCTTAACGATTCGACATTTATGAGGGTAAAAAATAGGGCCAAAAATGAAAAAAAAAATAAGAAAATAAAGACCCATTTGATATGTAAAAAAAAAAGTTCGAAATATTTAACAAAATTTATACCAAATTAAAGATGATTGAATTTTAAAAATTATGGTAAAATCGGTTTTTTTTTTTTAAGTTTGTCGTTTAAGAGATATGTGCGTTTGAAAAATGAGGTGGAAAAGTAAAAAACGAGTAAAAGTACGATTTTGCCCCTAGACGGATTCTTTGAGTAAAATATGTTAGGGACACGTGTCGTTTGGTGGTTACTTTTTATACTTTTTAAAATTGTTTCCCTTTCTAATAGATCCGTGATCAAGGTGGATGAATATGATAACCCAATTTCAAACCCAAGTGGCTTACAAAATCATCTTATTCTCAAAGATACGAGGCTAGAAGTAAATCAGCCCATGTTTGAACGCCCACCAGCCCGATTGCCATAGAGGTTATCAACTTAGGTGTGATAATCTATTTAGTTGGGTTTAGCATTTTGGTACTGAAGTGAAATCTAGTTGTCTATTAATATAGGTGCGGAAAAACAACGGGATTATAACATTTTAATATGTTACATGTATGTATAATAACATGTGATTTGATATATATAAATAACCTATGATTTTCATCTTTTGAGAAACAAAGGATACATCACATATGATTTTACAGGATCACATATGACTTTATTTGTAACAATAGCTACATCTTCTTCTAGATACGAATATGAATTTATTTCATTCATAACCTAATTTTCATTATAAATAACCTGATTTTCGTTAGTAACAACATGATTTTCATCATCCATAACATGAATTTCTTTGATATCTAACAAATTGTTTGTTAATTGATATATTCAGACCTAAAATCAAGGAAAATCCCATAATTGTTCCTTAATTTTAAAAAATTACGATGAACGACGAAGATTTTATGATAAAATCGACAATTATTGAGTATTTTTGGAGTTGATTTGATGATTAATATTGATTGCATGTTTGTACGTGTTTGGGAAAGTCAAAATCCTAATAATTTTTTGGTTGAACGGAAGGGGATAGGAGATTTTTAGCTTTCAGATGAAATTGCATTTACCTGTAAAAATCAATTTAACTAGAAACATGAAAGTGAAAGGGGTAGAGTTTTGATCTTTTGATATTTAAAAAATAAATGATCTACTTAGATATCACATCATAACAAGTATATCACCTAATCATTGTCAAAATGCAATGCCAAACTTTCAGTTTGTGTAAATG
Source organism: Artemisia annua (assembly GCA_014162995.1). Lineage (NCBI taxonomy): Eukaryota > Viridiplantae > Streptophyta > Magnoliopsida > Asterales > Asteraceae > Artemisia > Artemisia annua. The sequence goes on along the minus strand of LBNU01032285.1, from coordinate 51,737 downwards.
TGGCAATGGCACTTATTCATATCTCCAAGCCATATACGGTCATTTCAATTATCGTTGATAACTTTAGTTCGAAATGCTCAAAGTTTTCTCTTGCAACCTGATGTACATCCAATTATAGGAGTTTTTGGAAGAATTAGTTGCTTTTGACATATTCTAGTTTTCCTCTAATTACTCTATAAAATAAAAACTGCCTGTGACATCAAAACTTACTTGTCTTGGTCATAAATACTTACCATGGAATTCAAAGTGAATTAAACAATGTCTATCATACACATAGCGAAATTAGTGCACTCTCGACTAGTTGATAAATCCAAAATAATGTACATTCTTGAGGCTACAACGGTTTAGAAAGTTGTGATAAATGTGCTAACTTGGCTAAAATGGCCATATCTAAAATATTAACATTAAGAGTGGCATCCTCCTTAACTATTCCATCAGTCCCATCAACACCAATAAGCTTAACTATTCCATCAGTCCCATCAACACCAATAAGCTTTCCTGTTGCCCCGCACTGGGCTCCACCCATTATCTTGATTTTATTAGACTTCTTTGGTGGCAGAACTTCAATCTCATTGGGGCTGGCAGTGATAATCTCACCGTTCCCACTAGCAACAAAGAGCTACTCGACATGCACCATCCAGAAAATCAAGACAATTCATAAAACATGGTAAGTGTTGCACCCAAAAGCATGTTGTAATCGCAAAGTTTTATGTCAATTAGATTCAGGTACTTAGTTGACATGTACATCATTGACTTGTATGTTTTTAAGTATTATCCAAGTACAACAAAAGACCTTCCTAGTTTCAGATAACCTTGGAATCGACGGTTAGATCCTCCACGATAAGGAACGAGTGATTAATCAAGTTTTGAAAGGAAAAAAAACTATTATTTGAGTTTTGCATTCAACTTTTTTGTAGTTAGCAGATCAGTGTGTAGAAGAAGAAAGTAAATACCAGAAGCACTTCTCGGATGACATTAAGGACAGCGTCATCACCTGACCTGCTTATATTTATTAATATGTGTGGGAGGAACCATGGCCCATCATTATCTCCACCTACAATGCAAATACCACCATTACCATCCACATTCTAAAAAGAGATCTCATTACCATCCACATTCTAAAAAGAGATCTCAGTATCATTGAAAACATGCATTTAATTCATTATCGTAGAAAAGTATACCACAATGTGACATTTTCAAACAGATTTCAAATAATTTAACACCGCATTGTGCAACTTCATCAAAAGTTCCTCAACACCGAGTAACTTTTCACCACAAGCTCACCTTTCATTCATACCAACATTATAATTAGCCACAACAGCAGTGCCCATCCAGAAAATTTAGAAACTATTATCTATGGTGTGAGCATTGATGTTACTACTTTTCTCAATAAATCTCAACAACACAAAATATATGATTGAAACCCACCTACGACAGGTGATGTAACACCCCGAAAATTTGTAATGAAGCAGCGGAAGTCTAATCGGGGTATCACATCTTAGTATCGTAGTCATAATCATAGAAAACAACTTGAAAGAGTTGTTTTGGAAGCTTTGTTATCATTCATAATCATAATTCAAAACAAACATTTCGGATCCCAATAAGTTTTAGTAATACATCAAGAAATTGTTTTCAAAAGAATGATAACATCATTAGATTGATAATCAAAAGAACGCCCTGCTCCACTCCGTACCATTAGGGGTGGAAACGAGCCGAGCCGCTCGTGAAAAGCTCGGGATCGGATCGGTAAAAAGCTCGAACGAGCCGAGCCTAAACGAGCTCGAGCCCGAGCTCGAGCCTAAGTTTGAGCTCATTTAATAATCGAGCTCGAGCCCGAGCTCTATACAAAAAGCTCGAGTAGGCTCGCGAGCCTAAACGAGCCCTAGAAATATATACGTATATATATTGTCACTACATATAAACGAGCTTAAAAGTGGTAAACGAGCTCGAGCCTTATGTAATTAACGAGCCGAGCTCTATTTGAGCTTTGTTTTCTTTAAAACTTTATATAAATTAGTCGAGCCCGAGCCCGAGCTCGAGCTTGTGAAAATTTTCACGAGCCGAGCTCGAGCTCAATATATAAGGCTCGAAACGAGCTCGAGCCCGAGCTCGAGCTTTATATATGTAAACGAGCCGAGCTCGAGCTCTGGCAGGCTCGGGCTCGGCTCGGCTCGTTTTCACCCCTACGTACCATAAAGCTGTTTATTTTCCTGAGATAAAACATGCTAAAAAGTCAACACCAAGGTTGAGTGAATTCACAGCGTTTAAGTTATAATAGTTTGAACACAAGTCAAGTAGTGATAAAATCATAGCATCGAAGTGTACGATATTGCCCTAAGCCTCATGACACGCAAACCTTAACATGGGGTGATAATCATAAATGATATAAATAGCCACATCATGAAATGATGTAGGTGATAGTGCCCTCGTCGTAGGAGTTTGCCAACTTCCTATTTGCATTCGAACAAAGTGCATTTGGTTACCATTTCAGGCTAACTTCAAATGGGGCGTCAACTGCCAATAGATCTATTCACTATATTCGCGTTCACTCGCAAGTGATTAATGGTTCATGATATGAGGGACTTTTGGCAAGGGTGGTAACTTGGACAATATCAATCAGGATAGCATACAGGAAAAATACTTGTGTTCAGTTTTATAGCTTGTATCTCCCCCACGGGATTTGAAAACATAGTAAATGTGGGACTATGAACTCACCTTGGAAATAAGTTGTCAGAAACAATAATTCGTGTAGTAATAGTGGGTGGCACCGGCACACGACCTAAGTTATTATGGCAATTCTTAGTTTACAGTTTGGTGTACTCATGACTCAAAGTGTTTAAATAAATTTAAGTGTTCTCATGTGGTCGTGTTTAATGTTGCTTGTGTGGCGGAGTTTACGTTTAATCATTTCAAAGTGTTTGTAAGTATTGGCTCTTGGACAAAGTAGACAAGTAGATATATATATATACAAAAGTATTCAAGACGGATAAGTCTTTGGTCCGGGAATAACCGAAAGACTTAATACAAAAGTATTGACAAAGAAGGAATTTGTGAAAGGTTATATGTTGTTGATCCAATAATAATAATTGCTATAAGTTAAGTATTTAAATTAATAATGTTTCATGATACAGTATATAAAAATATAAATGTGTTTATATATCTTTAAAGTTAGTGGGCGATAAGTTAGAAAACGTCTATAATATATTTTCTATAGTTAATATTATATTATTTAGTTTCGTAATTCGGTGAAAATAGACTAGCTATAGGAATTGGCAAAAATCGGGCATAACCCGTTCGTAAATATTTGTTTTCCATGATAAATTTATTGCCACAAAAATATCCCATTGTTAATATAATTAAAGTTTAACTAATTAACTTTATTAGTATAATTTGTTAATAGAAATGTTGATTAGTTCTAATAGTTCAAGGGCTAGATGTGTAAAGTGGTTAAAAGAAATAAAATGTCAAAAAGGAAAAAGAAAAAGGTACGGGTGAAGGGTTTGAACCCCCGACCTCTCGTTCGAAACCAAGTAAAACAACCAGCGAGCCACTAGGCTCATTTGTGTTATATTTTACAAGTTAATTAGTTTTAATGTGTATCTAACTATGTTAAATTTGGTTATAAACTTCACAGTGTTAAGCATGCAAGAGTTGTGTTTTCTTTTCTTCTCCAACTGTTTTGAAGACCTTCAACAAGCAGTTGGGTTACATACTTTGTGACCAAAATGAGCGCTATCATAACTTCGACATATTTAGAGCTTCGCGACTTTAAATTCCAAACGTGACCAAGGTTATTAAAACGATTTGTGTAGGTTTCAAATAGGCTAGTTTACGTTACCAAAAAGCATTTTTACATGGGTACACTTATAAGTAAGCACTCGGTTAACGGGTTGGGCTGTTTGGCCTCGCAATGCTTTGCGTTGGGTTTTCAGAGTGAGTCCGATGCAAATAAGCTCGCAAGATTTAAAATGAGTCACAAGTCGTTTGAAGACGAGCTCCACAAGTCACGTTATACATATATTAGGTTATCGTATACTAGTCCAATAGAGCCAGAAACTTTTAGTTTGTACTAGTGTTACATTATCAATAGTTCATAGTTAAACATTAGTTTGGTGTATGGAGGTTTTGAAACAAAATGCAAACAAATTCCACTTGTTTACTGAAAGGTTTTTAAGTGTCAAGCAAACTCTATACCGCCACACAAGATATTAAGTTGTTTATGTTCGAGTGTATGCGTGACATGCGTGTAACAAAAACGAGTCTAGAAGGCTTAAAACATGTCGCGAATATTTCAAAGTAATTAATTAACAAGACTCGAATACTACTCTATGTATTGAAATAGGTTCGTGAGACTTACAACACCAAGGATGGTGGTGACGAGGTACGAGGTTAAGTATGAACGAGGACGAACGGAACCCGACCCTAGCTCTTCTTCCAAAACCCAACTCGAATAGAGAACCTAGAACCCAAAATACTCGTTTTCCTTCCCTCTCTTCTCGACAGAACACAGCGAGCAAATGAAATGTATTTGAGTGTTTGTTTAAGTCTTAGTTGTTTTTGTGAGTTTATGAGGGTGAGAATGGGTTAGGTTTAAGTAGGCAAACAAGGTATGGTTTTTGAGTTATTTTATGTGTACTTTCCATAGTTTTCAACAATACAGAAAGAGTGGGTTTCCAGCATGCTTGGGTTCGGCTAGGATTGGGGTGGCATGCAAGGTTTGTCACATCTACATGTGAGTGTAGGAGACATATTATCCAAGGGTTTTTGAAGTCATTGGGTCAAGGTGTATGGTTTAGTAATTAGTTTAAGGTCTTAGGGTAGTCTTAGGGTGGCCCTTGGGACTTGGTTTCTCTTGTACGCTAGACAGGAAGGGTGGAAAAAAATATAGAAGCTAGGTGGTTTCTCATGTGTGGTAATCAAATTCAAAAGAACACATTTAAGTTACTCATTACTAGTGTGTTAATGGGCTTAGCCCATACGCCAAAAAAAACAAGGGAACAAAATGACATGGTCCGAAATTTTCTAGCCCAAAATGTTGAGAGATTATTCGACCCAAAGAAAAATAAAGGGGTAGTTTATTTGATCCGTTAAGGCCCAAAAGAATAGATGTGAATCGAGTCGGTACACAAGTGAGCTATTCGAAATGGGGTGAGCTACAAAAAAATCCCGTCGGTTGTTGTTTAGAAATTTGTAAGTGTGTGTATGCATATATATATATATATACATTTATATATGAAATAAATAACTCACAAAAATGGTTAACTAGATATGTGATTCAAATTAGTTTGATATGTCATTTAAAACTTAACGATTCTAGATTACTATGCTATAATCATTGGGAAAAAGTGCGGGGGCTACAGGTGACATTATATCCATGCCAGCACCTCCAAGAGTCATAGGTTGGTCACCAGGAGTACCTGGTAAAAATGCTAAACTTGGTGTCATAGGCGGCTGTCCACTAGGTGTAGATGGCAAGTAAGGGCTTGGAGCATTAGCTGAAGTGACATAAAAGTAAACATATATTTGTTAAACGAAATTATTCTTATAAGAATTAAAAACAATAGAGGATGTGTATTTCAGGTTACCATAGGCAGGGGTGTTGTCCCTCGGTGTGCCAGCTTCATTGTAATTCCCATCAGGGGCGTTGGCCCATCCTGAACCAGGAGTTGGTGCTTCATATGCTCTTGAACGATGACTCCCCGGCTACAATATTTATGCAACATTAACCAATCACATTGAGACTAAGATTATTTCTGTACTCTATAACCTGATATTGAACCTAGATCCCCAAGAGCCAGGGTTATCATCTTCCCAAGAATCCCTAAAATTATAACATATGAATGTTGCGTGAATACTACTAACTATCACATCGATGTTCTAACAAAGGTATATAACCATCACATCAATGTTCTAACATTGGTATATACTAGCCATTAAGCTGTAACAGTTAACTTTAAATGACAGATAAGGCCAACAAGTAATGTACACATAACAAACCACATAATTGGCAAACATGTACATCACCATTTGTTATGTTAACTTTTGTTTTTTGACATCAGAGCATTATAGGTATTCTCTAGTTTGAATGTCATTTATCATGTTAAAAGAAGGCTATAACTTACTATTGTGTCAAATTACCATAGATACTTAACCACAATTTCCAGCACGTTGCATGTTTTTGTTGGATATGTGACATGGTTTGTAAGTAGCCCGGTACAATATGCAACTTTTTTT
>LBNU01032285.1:28083-44666 GCA_014162995.1 Artemisia annua | reverse complement strand
AAACAAAAAATAGGTTTAGTTCAAAATTTTGAATGCCAAAATCACGCATAGTATGAATCAAAAAGTGTACCAAAAAAACAAAGAATTCAATGAAATTCTTTGATTCAAAACCCTCCGATACCCTTATACCAAAACGGGCCCCCAAAGGGTTGTAGTATGGTGAGTTGGGAATTGTTAATTAAGTAGCTCAACAACTGGAACAACTAAAAAAGACTAGGTGAAAAAAATAAATTTGGAACCTGAAAGTATTATTTACCAATTAAACATAAGCTATCTCTAAGAATGATACTTACTTTATAAATTCAAATAATGGTCATTAAATACTACTTAAAATAGTAGTACTAGTAAAATAATGTCCAAGAATTTTAATATCATAAATTACTATACTAATCTGACATAGTAAGGGTGCGTTTGGTTTGTAAGTGGGATTGGAATTGGATTTGGATTTGGGAAAGGTTTGAAAGAAATAAAAGAGAGAGAAAATTTAAATTTTATATATGTTTAATAAGTTTTATTATTTTTGTTTGAAATAAAAAAAGTAAAAAGTAAGAAAAGGGTAAATAACATGTGGCTTAAAAAATTCATCAAATAAAACAAAAAAATTGATTGGTTGGATTCATAGAAACCCACAAAAATAGGTTAGTTTCAAATTTTGAATCCAAATACCATATTAGTGGAATCAAAAGTGTACCAAACAAAGAATTCAAGAATTCTTTGATTCAAAACCCTCCGATACCCTTATAACAAACGGGCCCTAAGTTAAAAAAGGGTTTTAATATTGGGAGTTGGGAATTGTTAAATTAGTACTCAACAACTGGAACAACTAAAAAGACAGTGAAAAATAAATTTGAAACATGAAAGTATTATTTACCAATTAAACATAGCTATCTTCTAAGAATGATACTTTATAAATTCAAATAATGGTCATTAAATACTACTTAAAATAGTAGTACTAGTAAAATAATGTCCAAGAATTTTAATATCATAAATTACTATACTTATCTGACACAGTAAGTTAAAAAAGGGTTTTAATATTGGGAGTTGGGAATTGTTAAATTAGTACTAAACTAGTGGGAATTTTCGAGGAATTTTTGCGATAATCATTTACGAATAATGTTTGGGCGGGGCTTCTTGTTGTGAGATCGTGGTATGTTTTTTGCCGACACGTGTTGTATTTGTTTGGAAAAAAAATGTTTGGAACAAATGTTGTGTCAAACTATATTTGTAGTTGTCGTACTTTTGGAATGGATGTTGTGTCGGGCACCAGTTTGTTGCGGTGGGGTTAATCTTGACCTCTATGGTTTTAAAAAAATTTAGAATAATTTTAAAGTTATTTTATAGGTTAAGGGTGCAGGGTAAGGATCCAGTGAGAAGAAAACTTATAATGAGAAGGATGAGAAATACCTATAACCACATATATGAGATGCGTCGACTTGAATTAGATGCATCTCTATTCATTTAGATGCATCCCAATTAGTTTCAAAAGTAATTTTGAGGTGAAAACGATGCAAAGTAGTACTTGTAACAAATTTGACCCGCAGAGGACAAAAAATACATAGGATTTTCCTAACTTGCTAAAATGCATCTAATATATGTATATGCATCTAATTTTTAGCTAGAAAATATATTAGGGTGCATCTAAAAGATTAGGGATGCATCTAATTCAAGTCGATGCATCTCTAATATGTGGTTATAGTTATTTCTCATCCTTCTCATTTTAAGAGTTCTTCTCATTTGATCCTAAGTGCATTTTGAAAGTTCTTTTATTTAGAAACTATATCTATATCAAACTTCAACATTTTTTATAAAACCGTACGTACGTCAAAAGTATATCAATATTCGGCTTGTTTTGTTCGTTATCGAGAGGCCGTTTTGCAAGTATTTTTTTATTCAAAAAACCGCTAGGCATCTTTTAGATATTTGGCAAATAAAGTTTGTTATATAAAAAAGTCGTAAATATTAAAAAGTTCAGGGAGTTTTTATTTTTTTTTATTTTTTTTTTATTTATTTTTTTTTAACATTTGAACAAACAAATATATTTCGTCTGTTCGCTCGAGAACACTATCCAATCTTTGCTTATACAACAATTTTGCGGGCCAAACCTAGCCCATACATGGGCCACTAATAGAGCAAATATTACAATGAATTTTCGAATATAAAACTCAAATGACCGCATCTTATTACTCGGCCCAACAATGTGACGGCCCAAATCCAATATTGACGAAACTTGCAAAATTCATNTATTTGGCAAATAAAGTTTGTTATATAAAAAAGTCGTAAATATTAAAAAGTTCAGGGAGTTTTTATTTTTTTTTATTTTTTTTTTATTTTTTTTTTTTTTACATTTGAACAAACAAATATATTTCGTCTGTTCGCTCGAGAACACTATCCAATCTTTGCTTATACAACAATTTTGTGAGCCAAACCTAGCCCATACATGGGCCACTAATAGAGCAAATATTACAATGAATTTTCGAATATAAAACTCAAATGACCGCATCTTATTACTCGGCCCAACAATGTGACGGCCCAAATCCAGTATTGACGAAACTTGCAAAATTCATCTGTAGAAATTGTAATAAAAAATACTACCTTTATTCATGCAAGTTAAAACCTTTGCACTTTTTTTTAACTAAGCCCACGGGTTATACCCGTATATTAGCCACCATGTCACGATCCTCAAAATACGACCTCTAAAAAACTTGCATTGAAATAGTGGCATTTAGAACAGTTTTACAATGAGTTGCGAATCCTGCCATCAAGAATTGCAGCGCAACCTTTGAAAGTTGAAACTAATCTAGCTAATTTGTTTTCCCACATTCAAACTTTCCCAATAGCGCTTCTGGATCAAACCCAGATGAGGTTGTTCGAGGGTTATCATTCCGTACACTTTATTTGGATCCACCTGTGCAGCCGCTGGTTCCGATGCAGTCGCCGGAGATGGTGAAAGTGGCGCAGTCGCCTCGGTTATGGAGGCCTTGTTAGTGACAGTTGTCTCAATTATTTTTCCATCGTACTTGATATGGTACTTGGAGGATGCCGAGTCAAAGGTTATGGATGGGATGTTCCTACGAAAAGCGATGGCTACGGGTAAAGTTGGATGACTTGGATGCATAAGTCAATTGTATTTATACTTATAAGTAGGGCTGAGCACCGAAGGTTCAAAACCGAACCGGACCGACGAAACCGACCGAACCGACGAAAACCGAACCGGACCGACGGCCTGTCGGTTCGGTTTCGGTTCCGGTCTTTCATAAAATTCGGTTTCGGGTCGGTTCTGTTCGGTCCGGTTCGGCCCAAAACCGACAAAAAACATGCCAAAATACACGTAGACCGACAAAACCGAACCGAACCGACCCGACGGCCCGTCGGTTCGGTTTCGGTTCCGGTTTTTCATGAAATTCGGTTCTCGGTTTTTTCGGGTCGGGTCGGGTCGGTTCCGACCCGCTGCTCAGCCCTACTTATAAGTCGACCTTTGGACATGTTCATCATCAATGTTTCTTGTCATTAATCAATAATCAATACTCGTCTTTTGGTTTTCTTATTTTAATGGTTACACTTCTTTTAAAAATTGGAACTCAGATGGTTCGGATTCTTTTTTGTTGTGACTGCACGATGTTATGCATAATGAATTCAGGCTTTAAAATCCCCTATTAATAAGGGGACTAAATCTTTTGGTATTAATGCTAAATGTTGCGTAAGTACTACTAACCATCACATCAATGTTCTAACATTAAGGGCCCGTTTGGTTTGTAGGTGGGTTTATGATTAGGATTAGGATTTTGATATAAAGTTAAAAATTTAGATTTGGATTTGGGGTTTAAATTAAATGAGGATAGAAAAAAATATGTATTTTATAAGTTTAAAATAAGCTATTTTTGAAATTAAAAAATATTTAAAAGGTTAAAATTAAAAAAACAAGTGGATGAAAATAATAGAGGGCCCACAATTTAGTAGGATCAAATGAAAAGGTGGTCATCAAGTAGGGATTTGAAGATCCCTGTTTTTTTGCTATAAGTCCTTATATTTTCTTTTCAAAAAGAAACCAAACATTAGCATTCATGATAAAAGTCATATTTTTTCTTTAAAAGCACTAACCAAACGGGCCCTAATATATACTAGTCATTAAGCTGTAAAAGTGGTCATTAACTTTAAATGACAGATAATGCCAACAAGTAATGTACACATAACATCACCATTTGTAATGTTAATTTTTGTTTTTTGACATCAGAGCATTATATGTATTCTCTAGTTAGAATTCATTTTTCATGTTAAAAGAAAGCTCCTTGGCGGACTCATTGGTGTGTATGGATTCCATGCTCTGTCACGCATAGGCGTCCTCATGCCATCATGAAGTGGGGTTCTTAAAGGATGCATAGGGGTTGTAGTAGTAGCATTCACAATATCAGAGATGTGAGTGCGATCAACTGCAAAAAAGAATTAGGAATTATATACACGCCATAATTGTAAGCAAATAGCAAAGGTAGCAACTAAAACCCCTTCATATGAAAAGGTGTCAATAATGGGTCATATATGGAATATAGAAGAAAGTAATATAAAGGAAAAGTAACTCATATTGAGACGAAATAATGGGTTCTACAGGTCAAATTTCTAACATGTAACCAAATGCTTTCATCACACAAAAACATTTTTATTTAAAAGTTGAAAATATTATTGCATTTGCAAGATAGATAATTGATAAATAGCATGATACCCGAGCGATTCAGTGGTGATAATGAAGTGATTAAATTTTTCAGTGAGAGTTCTTGTTTCTGATTGCACATTTTTCATGACAACAATATTACGGATTGTAATTTCTATCAATTTGGAGAGAGAAAATTTGTTAAATGTATTATTCCTGGAAAAAAATGCACAATTTATAGTATAAGTAGTGTAATGAGTTTATATTTTTCTATAGTTTTTATAAGGTTGGCAAGTTAACATAAATAGATGGTTAATAAATGACATGTTAATTAAGGAAGTGTAGGGCAATTTAGTCTTTTTCTTATGCTTAATTTTCAACAATAGCCTTCATGCTTTATAAGAGATTAATCTAGAATAGATAGTTAATAAGTCATCTTAGGTTAAAGATGATGCAACAGTTTTGTGCCACATAAAATTACCCGTCTTGACTCCAAACCAAAATGACCTGTTACTCAACCCACCCTCGCCACCCTTTGCATCACAGTAGGGAAAAAAATGCTTACCTGTAACAACCTTCATCTGTGACTCTAGTTCAATCCGAACTGTTGTTCCACTGGCATCAACAACCCGACCCTTGTATCCTTTCCATGGACCCAGCCGAATTTTGACGGATGTTCCAGCTAAAGAATCTCTCCCTCTTCCTCCACCTCTGTGCCTCCCACCAGCTACATTGAATCGCAAATGTTAATTAATGTAGCCTACTGTCAAGAAGAAATTATTAAATAGGTCAAAAATACTAAAAAATACTGATGCTCAACATACATGGTGGTGGGACCCCTCTAGCCGGAGATCTGCCAGCAGAATTAGGAAATCGAGAAGGAGTCCTAAGCTGGGCAACTGTAGATGCCAANAGGCGAGTGAATATTGAATAAAATATAGTATAATGACAAGACAATCATTGAAAAGAAATAGGATTAAATATACATACATTTCTATCACCATTGGCACGAGAACCACCAACCAGTATGCATGACTGAGATTTAGTACAGATAAATCCTGCATGCTCCATATGGTGACGATCATATATGACCAAAATTCCTCTATATATATGCTCAACAGACCCTTGTCGCCCCTATACAAGAAAAATAAATCAAAATCAAAGTATATAAGAAAAACCTTATTTTGAAAAATAAGAACACCGTGGAACTTGCCTTGCATGGACCGTCAATGACTTTGACAACATCTTTTGCTGATACCGTGTTCTTATAAAGATCCTGAGCAGATGCTTTTCTGTCAATCTTGTATTTAATGTCTCTTAACCTAACAAGTTGAACTTCTGCTCTATCTGCAACACCCTTCAAAACCTGTAAACAAGTGCTACATTAAGCAACCACAGTTTTTTACTATGCAAACAGAGGTGGCATAAATGAGTGATTCATGTGGAATAACTAACAGGTCAGCATGGTTTCGAGCTAAAATTTTACATATAAGTAAGGCATCAAATATGATTAAGAAACTTGTACAATATGAATAACAATTATCTTTTGATAAACTAAATAAAAAGGTTTAAACATTAAAATACACTTTTGCCAACTACGACGCATTTGACATGTTCCCATTTTCAGCTAATTTTTTTTATAATTTACCCATTTGAACAGTTACTCAGTTAGTCATGAGTAAACGGGTCAAATGCCCACCCCTAACGGCTAGTTATTAAGCTAACAAAACCAACCTGAAAGGCTTCATTGTCGACGCGTATGATTACACCGAAGTTTGAATGGCTGCACACATTCAATACATATAAGATACTGAGCTAAGGAAAGCAATAAGGTTACACTCTGTTTGATAAGTCTACGATAGAGAGAAATATACAGGAACAGATTATAAATATACAGAGTTAAAGCTTACTCCAGTTGGACAAGATCATGCAGCTCAAAGTCCCCAATTTTGGTAATGCCAGATGTTACTTCAGAACTCTCAAGAACATTGTCAGAGAATACACGTAGCTGGAACAGCATAATGAGCGTTAGCAACAAACTGTTGTATGGCATAAAAAAAAATTACAGCAGAGTGATATATGTATCACTTACCGCTTCTTTAGTAGTATCTGACACTATGTTGACCAGGTGCCCCTCAACTGAGATAACCATTCCAGTCACACCTTCTTGTGCACCAGATACAACTTTCACATGATTCCCTGGTTCAAAATACTTGCACAGGTCTCTTTCACTTACGGCAAGAGTTTTCTGCAAACCATGAAAACAATAAATAGATGCAATATATAATACATAACTAGAGGTGGCAATATGGGGTGGGTCAGACAACCTATCAAACTGATTGTTTAAAACATGCTTTAAACTAGACCAGGCCAGGTTGACTTGACCANTGAACTTCTGCTCTGTCTGCAACACCCTTCAAAACCTGTAAACAAGTGCTAAATTAAGCAACCACAGTTTTTTACTATGCAAACAGAGGTGACATAATGAGTGATTCGTGTGGAATAACGAACAGGTAAGCATGGTTTCGAGCTAAAATTTTACATATAAGTAAGGCGTCAAATATGATTAAGAAACTTGTACAATATGAATAACAATTATCTTTTGATAAACTAAGTAAAAAGGTTTGAAACGTTAAAATACACTTTTGCCAACTACGACGCATCTGACATGTTCCCATTTTCAGCTAATCTTTTTATAATTTACCCATTTGAGCAGTTACTCAGTTAGTCATGAGTAAACGGGTCAAATGCCCACCCCTAACGGCTAGTTATTAAGCTAACAAAACCAACCTGAAAGGCTTCATTGTCGACACCTATGATTACACCGAAGTTTGAATTGCTGCACACATTCAATACATATAAGATACTGAGCTCAGGAAAGCAATAAGCTTACACTCTGTTTGATTATAAATGTATAGAGTTAAAGCTTACTCCAGTTGGACAAGATCATGCAGCTCAAAGTCCCCAATTTTGGTAATGCCAGATGTTACTTCAGAACTCTCAACAACATTGTCAGAGAATACACGTAGCTGGAACAGCATAATGAGCGTTAGCAACAAACTGTTGTATGGCAGAAAAAAAAAATAACAGCAGAGTGATATATGTATCACTTACCGCTTCTTTAGTAGTATCTGACACTATGTTGACCAGGTGCCCCTCAACTGAGATAACCATTCCAGTCACACCTTCATGTGCACCAGATACAACTTTCACATGATTCCCTGGTTCAAAATACTTGCACAGCTCTCTTTCACTTACGGCAAGAGTTTTCTGCAAACCATGAAAACAATAAATAGATGCAATGTATAATACATAACTAGAGGTGGCAATATGGGTGGGTTCAGACAACCTATCAAACTGATTGTTTAAAGTATGCTCTAAACTAGACCAGGCCAGGTTGACTTGACCTACAAACACTTGTCCATTTTTACATTTCATGTAATTAATTAATGTGTTAATTATGGTGTGAAAAAAACAATATTAGTTCAGCATAATCAAACGCTCTCTACAACCCAAGACTAAACCCAGCTGAATTTGATCAACTTACTGGAAGGTCAGTTGCGTTTGGTTTAATATGAACAGTGCTTTCCTCGACTTTCTCTACGCATCCCTTTAAATTCTTTAGGTCCCCCTTGATAATAATAACTCTGTCACCTTTCATGAAATGTCCTTTCTTTCTGTTTGCAAAGAGCGTCGAAAGATTTTCGATGTCACCATCCCCATCCTCATTAGGTTGTTGAAACTTTTCAAGCTCATCAAAACTTGGCTGTATATTCTGAGTTCTTATCGACTTAATGGATACAGTTTTATATAAGAACCCATCCTTGAACATCATGCCATTTATATTTTCAAAGTAGTCACCGGTCTTTTTGTCGCGCCTACGCTCAACACGGATATGCATGTCCCTGGACATAGTGTAAACAAGAAAAGATGAATAATTTAATGCCTAGTTAATGAAGTGTAACAAACTATTAGTACAAGAAATGAACCTACCTAGCGACATCAACATTCATAAAACGCGGTGGAGGGGTAAATGTCTTCTTCTTCTGAATTTCCCTACCTTCCTGAAATGGGACAAAAGAACACTTTCAACAATGGTCAACAACTTATTGGCTACTTCTACACGTCTTTGCAAGCATATAGTCACTTAAATGTAAAGGCAGAACATTTCGAACCATTAACTTCTAAATTAGGTTGATTCAGGTCATCTTTAATATATAATGCGTCAAAGGGGTAAAGTCAAAACCTTCAGCTTAAAAGCAAACAGGTCAAAAGTAGCTCAAAGTATATTTTAATCGCACAAACCTCTTAAACCAGTTAACTGGAAAAAAACTACAATCACAAGAATATCAAACTTTGCTAACATATCTGACACACTTATTACTTACGGAAAAAGTTCAAAAAACACGTTTTTCGGGTCGACCGAATACCAAAGAATTGCCCATTTTGACCGGACACCCAACCCTCTTGTATCCTCTACTGATATGTATTGTGTTAGAGAATTTACAATCAACAAAAAACACTCTAGTGATTAAGAAATGAGAACTGAGATTAAGCATCACACACGTTGTTGATCAAGAATAAGCTTACTTTTCTAGTTTTCTGTACCCAATTTAAATATCTAATGACATGGACACTAAAAACAAACGGCTAATAGCCCAACAGGAAGAAGCCATGTCCTACAACCCTTATGTCAAGGATTAGATACTTTGCTGCCTATTCTTTCAAGTCTCCTTTTTATTATTATCTAAATTTAAGCTAAAATTAAAAATTAGAAAGAATTTGCAGATTAACAGTAAAAAATATTAGATAGCTAGAAAAATCTGAAACTCCTATACATGGTAAATACAGCGATGTACTGAAATTGAAGACATAATAGACATACCAATTTGTTTGCCAAAGCCTGTAAGTCAATCCTTGGAATTAACTTCACAGTGACTCTATGTCTCACATTATCCACATCCACAACCTACAAGAGAAGAGACTTCAGTTAACTTGACTAATCCCCATCAAGACAAAAGAAAAAAGGCTATTACCTTTGCAAGGTCCCCTTTGTATGTTCCAAGTTTCATTCTGACCCAAGTGTCCCTTGAGATATCAATTGCTTTGCTCTCAACTGACAGAACATCAGTCAT
This sequence comes from Artemisia annua, assembly GCA_014162995.1. NCBI lineage: Eukaryota > Viridiplantae > Streptophyta > Magnoliopsida > Asterales > Asteraceae > Artemisia > Artemisia annua. Next base: position 34,889 of record LBNU01032285.1, on the reverse strand, counting down.
TTCCTTTATAGGGACCAGCAAAATCTTGCTACCAGTAAATATATAACGCATACCCTTGCAAGCCTGAGAAAAGAATTATATAACTGTTTCTCATAAAATTTCTTGTCAATACAGCCAACAGATATGTTCATGTGATCTATAGACGTACCTCTCTGACATGGGCTTCTTTATCTGCTTCAATGTAGATATAGTTCTTCAAATGGTCAAGGGCAATGGCTGACCTAATCTTCATCTCGGCAGCTTTATCAATGCACTTCTTCATTAGACAAAGAGCCACCTCTCTCTCATGGCCAATCTAGCACATAAAGAAAAGATTAGATATTCAATGCCCAACTTTCCATATGAAGTTAATACAGGTGGCAAAATAGGCATTATAAGAAATGAGTTACAACAATTGGTGTTAAGATGGGTCATTTTAGTAGAGGAACTGGTTTCTAATGCAAACTTCCGACATTTTATGAAAACAAACTGGATTTGTTTACCAATAAGTCCGACAATGTTTTATCTAGTTACCACCTTTCACCATTTAATAGAGCCAATGAGATGTCAGTTACTCATTAAACGGTAAAAAAAAAGTCGGGATTGTTGTAGATGCTAGTAAAAGTGCAATGACTTAGATAATTGCTCTTCCTAGTATGGGACGCAATGGGACAGGACTTGGGCATCTTTCAGCCCGTTTGACCAAATTGAGTCATTTCCTGTTTAGTTGCGATTTTTACTAGGCAGTTTGAGTTTAAAAAAAAAAAAAATACCAAATTAACCCACCTAAGTAAAGATACCATTAATGATAGAAAGAGAAAAGAACTCAAGGCATACCGCACATTTCACCATCCACAACTTTGGATCACGAACAGATGGCAACAGAGCTTGCTGTTCCACCTCAGTCTGATCATCATCATAATCATCGTCATGTTCTGACCAATTACTAGCATATCTCTCCTGAATTTTTCTCTCAAGAGCTTCAACATCTTCCTGTTCATCTTCATGTGTAAGCAAATTGGGATAACGCGTCCTCCTTGCATCTTCAGCATCGTGATCATCTCTCTCATTCACTATGAAACCTGTGCAAAAAAAAAATATACTCCGTATATAAAAATAAAAAAAAATAAAAATAAAAAAAACTTATATGCAAAATTAAAAGAAATTCAAAGTTTTATAAGATATGATGAATACATTACAGCTTGCAATAGTTCAAACGGGCAAGTGAAGAGTGCCAATATATATTATCGCATAAAGTAAATTAAGAAACAGAAGCTTCTCCATGAAGCATTCACAAAGAATGCGAAAATATGACAATTGCTGCATTTCATGCACATAATAGAATCACTGGCTGAACTTAAACTAATTAATCCTTTGCAGTATATATATACACGATGCTAAATATAACTCTTAAGTGTGATCAAATTATAAAGTAACCATGATAAGTTAAATATATGATGAACTTTCGTTGTAATTAACCTAGTATAGTGTTATTAAGAGCCAGAGGAAAAAATATTAAACATCGACACCGGTTTATGATTTAATGTTCTATTGTTTCCCATACAGCATATGTCTCTCACCAACTAATTAACCTTCAATATATTATTAGCTTGTCATATAGAGTATATAGACATTATCCTGCTTGTAACACCATAGAAAATTTTTGTAGGAAACAATCGCGTTAGACACACTTCTATATAAATAAAGGGTATTAATATCACATCATAAGATCTAACTCATGCATAATGCACAAGTCCATGCATAAGATCGATCTAACTCATATTTTTTCCATTCATAAATATCTCAAAAGTCAAGATTAATATCATGTCATTCCCATCGCAAATGCAGAAACTTGTAACCTACAATTCGCTCACAATTTGACATCTATCTAATCAGCAAACATTAGCTAAAGTAAAACTTACTTCAACGGCTAATGGAATCAATTTGCTTAACATATATACTTCAAACAATACTATATATTAATCGGCAAAAACGCTAAATAAGCCAAACAGACAATAACAATAAATAAATACGAAAAAAAAGCTAACCAGGTTCGGCGTCCTCTTCCTCCTCCTCGTCTTCATCTTCCGAATCAGTTACCTCAACCTCAAGCTCAAAAAAATTCTTTGCTGATTTCGCACGTTTCCGCCTACGTCTGCCACCACTGTAATCCTCATCCTCCTCCTCCTCATCATCATCTTCCTCAGCCGCATCATCTATAAATTCAGACCTCCGTCTCTTACCGCCTCGACTGGTGCCGTAATCTTCTTCGTCCTCGTCAATGGCGTCAACTTGATCTTCGTCTTCTACGTTTTCGGGGTCGTACTCGTCACGTCTTCGAGGCATAGTTTAGGGTTTGGAGAATTGAAACGATTGATTGTGATTTTGATACGTGAAGCATTTTATAGAGTTTTGAATGGAACCGACCTTTTATAGTGTTCGGTTTTGCCATATTTCTACTTTACACCCTTCTTTTATTATTGTTATCACCTTTTGGTCAAATTCCATTTATATTTTTAAATGTTTCTGTTAGGATTTGGGAGGGATATTCATGGGTAAAAGAGCAACAGCAAAGGCAAAAGTACAGCAAACAAGAATACCAGAAGAGCAAGATCAGAAAATTGGAGCAAAGAACTGATATTTGTATTTATGAAGTCAAAGTCTTAGATACAAGTTATGTTCTGCTATTGGTTATATAACTAAATAACCGACATACAAAAAACACCGACATACAAATTCTAGATACTACCCAAGACCAAACTACCCTTAGTACATAAGCTAAACTATATAGTGCTGAAATTACCAAACTACCCTTAGGACTTTAACTCAAAACATCTAACAATCTCCACCTTGAGTTCAACTCCTAAGTGATGCCAAAGTTTCAATCAAACTCAAAATTCCAAACACTAGAGGTGCTAGCCAAATTCATAACAAATGATCGAATCCGAAAACGATCCAAAAACAAATGCCGATGTCTTCAAAACGAACTATCAAATGTTAACCGACAAATCAAACTCGGTTAACCAAACAAAAGGAATCGGCTCAAACGATCTTCAACAAACACAATCAAACTCGGGGAACCAACTTCAAAAGCCCGACAAACGAAGATCCGAATTTCCAAAATGACAAATTCCAAACGATCAAACAAACTTCAAACGACCTGATCATAACAAAGACTTCAAACACCAAAACGATTTCAAATTTCGAATACCAAAACACCAACCATTTAGAGCACATCACATTCTGAACCCGAGTCGTCTTTAGCAACAACCGCTACCTGACCTTTTTCCTTAAGTTTAGGACAATTGTACTTCCAATGGCCTTCCTCTTTACAATAATTACAAATATCTCGAAGATTGGGACCTCGAGAACTTGATGATGCTCCACCTTTATCTTTACCTTTTTCAAATCGATAACGACCCCTATCACGACTTGTAATTGATAAGCCGACGGGTTGAGATTCCAAAGTTTCCGATGCTTGATGACGAAGCTCTTGGGAATGCAAAGCAGATCGAACATCTTCTAATGTGATGGTTTCTTTACCAACGACAAAGGAATTTACAAAGTTCTCAAACGAGGGAGACAACGACACTAGAAGAATAAGAGCCGCATCTTCATCATCAATCTTGACATCCACATTTTTCAAATCCATCAAGATTGAATTTAATGCATCAAGATGATCTTTTAATGCGGAACCCTCTTTCATTCGTAGTGAAAACAAACGTTGTTTCAATAACAACTTATTAGTCAACGACTTCGTCATATAAAGCTTTTCTAACTTCTTCCATACACCACTAGCCGTTTCTTCATCCGCAACCTCGCAAAGAACCTCATCCGATAAAGATAGCAAAATAGTGGAATGGGCCTTTTCATCTTGCGAGGCATATTTTGCATCCGTCATATCAGCCGGTTTGGGACCGGCTAGAGGTGCCCAAATGCCTTGTTGTTTCAATAAGGCTCGCATTTTAATTCGCCACAAACTAAAGTTACTTTTCCCATTAAACTTCTCAATACTAATGCTACTAATTGATGAGGATAATTGAGAAGACATAATTTTTTTAAACGGGTTTCTAATGCGTTTTACTGGAGTACTAAATAACAAACAACCACCCTATTAGCTGCTATGAAACAAACACCAAAATATAAAACCCAACAAGCAGTCAATCCACAAAACCTAATTATGATATTCCCAAATCCTAATCCGCTATCAAACCAACCAGAAGAAAAAAATTCAATGGAATATGAAATTTCCCAAAACAAAGAACCACAAACCTGATATCTTCAACTAATCCAATTAGCAAGCCACCAAACACAAAACGAGATCAAATGTTTTCAAGAAATTAATTCTTGAAATCAACCAGAAGAAATCAATCCAACCAATACAAATGATTGATAACCCCCGAAACAGTTGCAGCTTGCTTCAATCGATCGAGTGGCTCTTGATACCAATTTGTTAGGATTTGGGAGGGATATTCATGGGTAAAAGAGCAACAGCAAAGGCAAAAGTACAGCAAACAAGAATACCAGAAGAGCAAGATCAGAAAATTGGAGCAAAGAACTGATATTTGTATTTATGAAGTCAAAGTCTTAGATACAAGTTATGTTCTGCTATTGGTTATATAACTAAATAACCGACATACAAAAAACACCGACATACAAATTCTAGATACTACCCAAGACCAAACTACCCTTAGTACATAAGCTAAACTATATAGTGCTGAAATTACCAAACTACCCTTAGGACTTTAACTCAAAACATCTAACAGTTTCAAAATCTCTTATATTAATTTCATATATACGAAAAGTGCAATTATTGAATATATATTGTACAATATTTTTTAATGCATGTTTGAATATATATGAAATTATCAAATTTAAGAAGAAGATACGTGATTGCTCCTTTTCAAAAAATAAAAAAATAAGGTTGGAAAACGCAATTGTACTACTCCCTCCGTCCCATAATATAAGTTCAATTTGCTAGTTTTTGTTGTACCAAAATTAATGTCCACTTTTGATATCAACCAATCAAAATGTTTGTAAGTGGGTGGAAATAAATTTTTATTGATTAGTATTTTAAGGGCCCCACTTTTCTTAAACTTTGTGAAATATGAAAGTGTACTTATAATTTGGGACGGCCGGAGTATTGAAATTGCACCTTTCTGCTTAGGTGGAAAACTTAAGCATTCATATTTGTCAATTAAAAGTAAAAAATTGGCTTTAATTTTGGCAAATTCATCTAAATTTCATCCACAAAAAATATGTTGAAAAACATATGTGCCGATTTTGTAAGAAAACTAAAAAATGAAGAGATAATTAATAAAACTTTAGTTGTTAAATATTAAATAAATTATATAAACTTTAGGGTCTGTTTGGTTGGCCAGAATGAAATGACTATGTAATGAAATGGATGATGTAATAGAATGAACATAATAATGGAATTGATGATTACAATTACATTGTCATGTTTGGTTGTTACGACCGAATGGAATAAACCATTAACACATGTTGATTGGTAGATTGAGATAGACGTATGAATGGAATAAAATTAGTGAACAATAACAAAAAATACCCTCATGAATTCATGATGTGAAATGAATATTACTCAACATTTGTATCAGCAACATACAAATATTGTGCACGCATAACTCATCGACAAATAATATAGAAGTAAAAAGTGGAGAGCAAAAACAATTCATAAATTTCTGTATGTCATTGCTTATCATAAAAAGTGGATAACCCCTACGTAAGTTATCTTCAATTCGTATTATAAGAAAATTACACTACAAAAAAATAGTTGAATCTCCACACTTCGAAAAAGTGTGTAAAATTTTACTAATAGTGTGTAAATTTTGGTTACATTAATAAGTGCGGAAAAAATTGTAAAACAATAAATTTTTCACACTTATAGTTGTCTAAAAAAAGTTCGCACTTTTTAGTGTAAAGAATTATAACATTTCTCCACACTTTTAAGTATAGAGGTTATTTATAACACCCAAATTCCTTAAACTTTGAGGAAGTGTGGAGAATTTGGTCCTCTACACTTTAAGGATTTAAGGAAGTGTGGAGAATTTGGGTCCATACATATAAGTGTGGACATTTCTTAGATTTCTCTACACTTAAAAGTGTGAACTTTTTTTTGGCGGAAAATTTATTATTTTACAATTTTTTTCCACACACTTATTAATGTAACCATTTTTTATACATTATTAAGTGTTAATAAATCAATGAAATTTTACACACTTTTTAAAAGTGTGGAGATCGAACCAATTTTTTTAGTGTTAAATCTTTATATGTCGTTGGTTTGGTTCATTCATGCGTCGAATAGGGTGATGTTACTAATATAACGTCACAAATATATTACAAACAAAGTCCAATTCACAACCGCTGCACGTTTGGGGAAATGAAGTGATTTATTAATTGTTTAGGGGCATATCGGGAAAATAAAGATTGTAATGGAATGACGAAAAACATGGGGGTGTTGTGGAATGGATCTAACCATTTCTCATGGAATAGCCCATTTCATGTAAGAAGAGGATCCTTAAGTTGAGGATAACTTGATTGATCAAGTTATAATTATCAATCATTGGATCAAATTCAATGGCTCAAGCATCTCATATTCTTTTGACTTGACCATTGGATTTGATCCAATGGTTGATATTTGTCTAACTTGATCAATCAAGTTATCCCCAACTTGAGAGAATCCTTTCCTTTTCATGTAATGGCTCATTCCAATTTAAAAATCATAACAAATAGTTTTTTTTTTTTTTTTTTTTTTTTTTTTTTTTTTTTTTTTTTTTTTTTTTTTTTTTTTTTTTTTTTTTTTTTTT